>NC_069491.1:767432-834932 GCF_026875155.1 Cherax quadricarinatus | reverse complement strand
TGTCTAGTAGCTCTGGCTGTGTAGTAGCTCTGGCTGTCTAGTAGCTCTGGCTGTCTAGTAGCTCTGGCTGTCTAGTGCTTGGCTGTTAGTGTTTGGCTGTCTAGTAGCTCTGGCTGTCTAGTAGCTCTGGCTGTCTAGTAGCTCTGGCTGTAGTAGATCTGGCTGTCTAGTAGCTCTGGCTGTTTAGTAGCTCTGGCTGTCTAGTAGCTCTGGCTGTCTAGCAGCTCTAGCTGTCTACTAGCTTTGGCTGTCTAGCAGCTCTAGCTGTCTAGTAGTTCTGGCTGTCTAGCAACTCTGGCTGTCTAGCAACTCTGGCTGTCTAGCAGCTCTGGCTGTCTAGTAGCTTGTCTAGCTGTCTAACACTTGGCTGTCTAGCTAGTCTGGCTGTCTAGCAACTCTGGCTGTCTAGCAGCTCTGGCTATCTAGCAGCTCTAGCTGTCTAGTAGCTTTGGCTGTCTAGCAGCTCTAGCTGTCTAGTAGTTCTGGCTGTCTAGCAACTCTGGCTGTCTAGCAGCTCTGGCTGTCTAGCAGCTCTGGCTGTCTAGTAGCTCTGGCTCTCTAGTAGCTTTGGCTGTCTAGCAGCTCTAGCTGTCTAGTAGCTCTGGCTGTCTAGCAACTCTGGCTGTCTAGCAGCTTGGCTGTCTAGCAGCTCTGGCTCTAGTAGCTCTGGCTGTCTAGTAGCTCTGGCTGTCTAGTAGCTCTGGCTGTCTAGCAGCTCTGGCTGTCTTGCATCTCTGGCTGTCTAGTAGTTTTGGCTGTCTAGCAGCTCTGGCTGTTTAGCAGCTCTGGCTGTCTAGCAGCTCTGGCTTTCTAGCAGCTCTGGCTGTCTAGCAGCTCTGGCTGTCTAGCAGCTCTGGCTGTCTAGCAGCTCTGGCTGTCTAGTAGCTCTGGCTGTCTAGCAGCTCTGGCTGTCTATCAGCTCTGGATGTCTAGCAGCTCTGGCTGTCTAGTAGCTCTGGATGTCTAGCAGCTCTGGCTGTCTAGCAGCTCTGGCTGTCTAGCAGCTCTGGATGTCTATCAGCTCTGGATGTCTAGCAGCTCTGGCTGTCTAGTAGCTCTGGCTGTCTAGCAGCTCTGGCTGTCTAGTAGCTCTGGCTGTCTAGTAGCTCTGGCTGTCTAGTAGCTCTGGCTGTCTAGCAGCTCTGGCTGTCTTGCATCTCTGACTGTCTAGTAGTTTTGGCTGTCTAGCAGGTCTGGCTGTTTAGCAGCTCTGGCTTTCTAGCAGCTCTGGCTGTCTAGCAGCTCTGGCTGTCTAGCAGTCTGGTTTTTGGTCCAGCAGGTCTGGCTGTCTAGCAGCTCTGGCTTTCTAGCAGCTCTGGCTGTCTAGCAGCTCTGGCTGTCTAGCAGCTCTGGTTGTCCAGCAGCTCTGGCTGTCTAGCAGCTCTGGCTGTCTATCAGCTCTGGCTGTCTATCAGCTCTGGCTGTCTAGCAGCTCTGGCTGTCTAGCAGCTCTGGCTGTCTATCAGCTCTGGCTGTCTAGCAGCTCTGGCTGTCTATCAGCTCTGGCTGTCTAGGAGCTCTGGCTGTCTATCAGCTCTGGCTGTCTATCAGCTCTGGCTGTCTAGCAGCTCTGGCTGTCTATCAGCTCTGGCTGTCTAGCAGCTCTGGCTGTCTATCAGCTCTGGCTGTCTACAGCTGGCTCTTTGGTGTCTATCAGCTCTGCTGTCTAGCAGCTCTGGCTGTCTAGTAGCTCTGGCTGTCTAGCTGCTCTTGCTGTCTATCAGCTCTGTCTGTCTAGCAGCTCTGGCTGTCTAGTAGCTCTGGCTGTCTAGCAGCTCTGGCTGTCTAGCATCTCTGGCTGTCTAGCAGCTCTGGCTGTCTAGCAGCTCTGGCTGTCTAGCAGCTCTGGCTGTCTAGCAGCTCTGGCTGTCTAGCAGCTCTGGCTGTCTAGCAGCTCTGGCTGTCTAGCAGCTCTGGCTGTCTAGCAGCTCTGGCTGTCTAGCAGCTCTGGCTGTCTAGCAGCTCTGGCTGTCTAGCAGCTCTGGCTGTCTAGCAGCTCTGGCTGTCTAGTAACTCTGGCTGCTAATACTAACTTGCTTCCTGGTATTATTTTCACAGCTTTTCTAATCTTAAGATAAAATTTTAGATTACGTGGCCTCTGAACTTTCCTCAGCTTCTTATCCACGTAGCTGTGACCAGACCACAACTTAAGAGAGGAACCTAATGACGACATTTCGGTCTATTTTGGGCTATTGTCAAGTCACAACTGGGGCGAGAAAAGTAGAGAAGGTCAGACAACAATATTTGCTCACTTATCCATTTCTCGGAAAGGAAAAAATTTGTCTCCAGTTTCCCCAAATTTTTGACTGACGAAGTATACAACGATGATATATTAAATGTAACTTAGGATTTTGAAGCTTAGTTTTTTGTATATTGATCTCAGGGTAACTTTTTTTTTCTCCTTAATCCTTGTCTGTTAGTTGTACTTCCATTAGTAAGCAGATATCAGTAAACAGCGATTGTTTACTGTACTTGGTAGGAAGTGTATCGTTAATACTTGAAGACTATGGTTATAATTATAACCATAACCTGGAAGGGTCATCAAAACCCGTGTCAAGAAAATAAATGGTATAAAATACCGACACAATGGAAACATAAACACATATGCAGTTTAATGTGATCATTTATTGACAACGTTTCGCCCACATAGTGGGCTTTTTCACGTCACAAACAGATCTACCTGGGGTGGAAGGTACGCGAGTATTTATAGTCAGACTATAACCCCACCCGGTAGATCATCAGATGCAGCATTCTCCACCTAACCTCAACATTCTGAACCTGACTATAAATACTCACGTACCTTCCACCCCAGGTAGATCTGTTTGTGACTTGAAAAAGTCCACTATGTGGGCGAAACGTTGTCAATAAAGGATCACATTAAACTGCATATGTGTTTATGTTTCCAAGACCCGTGTCAAGAAACACTTGTCCTGTTTCCTAACCAGTGTCACCAAACCTATTCCTTTCCATGCTCGATTTTTGTTTTTAGCTTTTGTTCCTTCAACAATAAAATCACACTCCTGGTCTCCCCTATCTCTTCTCTTTTCCTTATGTTAAAATTTACATTTACTTCAGTTCGGTTTCTGTTATTACTGTAATATCAGCGTCGTCTTCCTCTGCTCTGTCATTATACTAGCTAATTGATAAGACAAGTGCAACATCTAAGAATATTTGATTAAGCTTCTCTAAGACCTCCAGAAGTTCCACACGTCTCATTCATGTTGATATGGTGTATCTTTGACCTCTCATTGTGTTACAAACACACACACACACACACACACACACACACACAACACACACACACACACACACACACACACACATACACACACACATACACATACACACGCATAGTCACTTTTGTGTGTATGTGTAAGACAAGATTAGCTAACCTAATGAGAGGTCAGAGATACACTATATCAACATGAACGAGACATATGCAACATCTGGAGAGGTCTTAGAGAAGCTTAGTCTGCAAAACTGAAAATAGTTTATCAATTAAAGATTCTTAGATGTTGCACATATACATACATATGTGCGAACACGCGTACGTACATGAGTACGTACCTGTGTATATGCGTACATCCTTCTAAGGTTGGTTGCATGTGTGCTTATTGATTCCGGGTGACTCTTGAGCATCTCGTCCTGATCCTGGGTGACTGTTGAGCACCTCTTCCTGATCCTGGGTGACTCTTGAGTACCTCTTCCTGATCCTGGGTGACTCTTGAACACCTTTTCCTGATCCTGGGTAACTCTTGAGCATCTCTTCCTGATCCAGCATACATCCATTCAGGGTTCACCTTTCTAGGTGACATCTAACCCAGAGTTACCAAACCTGATGTGTCTGGCCCATAGCTAACTTTCAAATATCAAACACACACCTAACACAAATATGAAACCCACAGCTGTCTAGCCCACAGCTGTGTACTGCACAGCTGTGACCCGCAGCCGTCTACCTCACAGCTGTTTACTCAATATTCTACGGGTGTCATTATAAGGAGACGGTCGTTGTTACCTGCTTTCCGGTTGCAAATGGAAGCCCTTGTCAGGAAATACCTTTCTCCGACCAGGCATCCCCTCAAGGAGGGTTCCTTGACGCTGGTGAGGGGGCTCCTGATCTGCAGCATTGGATCTGTGTTCCAGTACCCTGAATTAAGCCTTAAATTCGCTATATAAACCTACAGGTTTAGCTCTCCCCTTGACTGTAATAATCCTACCAGGCATGTCCGCTCTGATATCAAACAAATATGCAACGTGTCTCTTGTTTAAAACATGTCACGTACCACCTCTGATAACTCAGGTAGCATTGCATGTTGATGAGTCTGGTCTCCCTTACATTAATCAGAAACCCTCCTTAATCTAATCGGGTATATCCATGCATCAATCAGGGAACTCTGTGATCCAATTATATTCCTCTATACAACAATCAGGTACCTAAGTTTACTAATCAAGTATCTTCGTAAATCAGGTACCTAGATTCGCAAAACAGGTACCTGCTTTCATCAGTCAGGTGCCTAAGCTCACTAATCAGATTCTTTCTTTCATCAATCAGATACCTAGGGTCACTTATCAGGCACCTTCATTGACCAAGTTCCAATCAGTCCGATACACCAATCAGACATCTCCATATACCAATCAGACACTTCCATATACCAATCGGTTCCAGTAGCATCCAGCAACAAATATTTCTTCCTTAGCACCTCTCAAATTGAAGAGGAAGGAGGGTAAATATACGTGCTGTATATATAGGGAAAACTGCCACCAAACTTTCCCTTTTTCCTTTTTCTACCCTGCCAGACGAGACCCTCTGTCTCTCTCCATCCGACATTCACTCCACGCCTCTTGGGGGGAAAAAATCTCGCTAAAAGAGGTCTCTCTCCCTGCCACTACCTCGGCGGAGTCTATTACCTCCAGAGGGTCTCTCTAGAGTCCTCGTCCGGCCCTACGGCAAGCCATTTAATGGTCCGGAAAGGGAAAATTCCCTTGCCACTTCTCGACGGTGTGTGCGGTCGCTAAGGTAGTTTCCGGTAATGGGTGCCTGAGTTATAGTGGGGGAAAACAGTGACGGAGGGAGGGAGGTGGGAGAAGAAGGAAGGGTGGCAATGATTGGAGAAGCGGCGGTGGAAGAGATTTGGGAAGGTAGGACAGAAGGGCGAGAAAATGGGAGGGAGGGAGGTAAGGAAACAAAATGAGAGAAAGGGAATTATGGGAAAAACAGATAATTGGGGTGAAAGGACAAAGAATGAAAATAAAATAAGTTTAAAATAGCCCCGATAAATTAGTAATATGGTAGGTATGTTTGTCAGGAAACAGGACAAGTGTTTCCTGACGCGAGTCTTTGTCAGATAACGACGCGCCGTTGAAGCTTTTGGTCATCTGACCGAGGCCTTCCGCTGGCTTACCTGTCCACCCCTTGAAAAGTTAATATTAGTGATCATATAACACCTAGGCACGAATATATTGTCACATATGCAACTAAAAAACTGCAGTCAGTTTAATTATACATAATTAAACGTAATTAAGATGCGCATCACCCTAAGCAACATCATTTAATTATTTGGAATTGAATTTCAATATGTAATTTACTAATGAGAGAGAACGTATTTGTTATTGATTTCTAATATTTCTTTGTGTTCGTTACGTAATTCATACACATCTAATATTGGAGCCAACTTTCTTATATATATATATATATATACTATATATATAATATATATATTATATATATATATATAATATATATATATATATATATATGATATATATATATATTTATATATATATGCAAACAACCACTCTGAAAGAATAGAGAAATTCCAATGCGCTTTCGTGACTACTCACATTATCAAGGAACTATGAAAGTAAAGCATCCAGGAAGCTATATAAGGGGTCTGTTTACTGTGATCTTATTGCATATTATAATATATATATATATATATATATATATATATATATATATTTATTATTTATATATAATTATATATATATATATATTATATATATGTATGTATGTATGTATGTATGTATATATATTCGTAAATAATTGTTTGAGAAAATCATTATTTTGCCATGAGTAACTCATTCACTTAAGCACTGCATTGTTTCTTTAGTGACCAGCAATTGGTCAAGTTGACATTCTTCGTGAATACTAGAATTTGTCCCAGGGGACACACTTGATGGAATATTGTAGAAGCTCCAGTCTAATGCGTACGCTAGTTACACTTCACATTCTGTTAGTGCACTGTTGTACTTATGCTATGTCTAATGCATTGTTGCTGGGAAGGGCTCTTTGTCACAGAAACTGGAGCTATCCACTACTTTGGATATGTGGAAAATTTTGATTTTTTTTAAGTTCAGCATGTTTAAAATTGAAAAGTATAACAATTACATATTGAAATGTGATGCTATTTGGACCCTTCGAGAAATTTCGAGTGAGGGGGGATGGAGAATAGCCGGGGAGTGACGCAGAAGGACGCCATTTGTAATTTGTGAGCACTGGTTGTTGTGGAAAATTCTGCTATACTTCGGCGTCTTCCAAGGCAAATTGGGGGTTTCGGTCTAAATTTGTAATAAGAACCTGTGTTAATGCCCCCTGCTGAAGAAATGGAACAGAGATTTGCGAGACCTCAAGAATTACATGTGGATGGTGGAAGATAAGGGATACGACCATCACTCACAGGGAAGTGCACCATTAGTCCTTGCATTTAGATCCCTAGCTGGCTAGAGTAGGGTCTAGGTGTCAGGCCGGTGTTGTGGTGTGATCTATCTACTAGTAATTAAATGGTAAGTGGTAATACAAATTTCTTTTGTGTACACAGCAAGCCTAATCATATACAGTTCACAATTTTAATTTACCAGAGTTCCTGGTTACTGGAGGTTACCTGGAGGTTACCTGGAAGTTATTCCGGAGATCAACGCCCCCTTGGCCCGGTCCACGACCAGGCCTCCTGGTATATCAGGGCCTGATCAACCAGGCTGTTACTGCTGGCCGCATGTAGTCTAACGTACGAATCACAGCCCGGCTGATCCGGCATTGACTTTAGGTATCTGTCCAGCTCCCTCTTGAAGGCAGCAGTAGCTGGTTTTAATATTGTACTTACCAGTTTAATGTCAGGCCTAGCTCTTTGTGAGAGTAGTGAAGAAGTGGGCATCGAGGGAGTTACAGTTCGGCGACCTACTGTGATTTAAGTCCCACTTATCTCACCCAAATTACTTGCGGGTAATAATTCAGGTAATACCCTGTAAACCTCATGCAGATAATTTACTAACATAATAATTCAAAGGATAAAACCTAAAGAACTCTTATTCTCCAGACATTGTGCGTTTGTTGCTTCCCCACGAATACAAATATATCTAGAGCTCCCCATGATTATAATAATTCCGCATCTCTCATACACAAATAATCACAATTTTCACAAGCCAAACTAAACACACATGCCAGAAATGTTGGGACCTTTTAAAAGCTCTTTACGGCAACTGTTGTCAAAATACAACGCTGCTTCATGTGTACTTTTTAAGGGCTGAGACAAAATCAGTTAAGCTCTTACGGGAGGTCGGTACAAAAGTGGAAAATTTATTCTCTTCAGTTTGTTGTGGCTCATTGTTACCGTTGAGGATCTTAGCTATGTCTTAACATTTCCTTAGCCTCCTTCAGTGGTATTTTTGTGCATAGCTTAGCAAACAAATACATATCTATAGCTTATCTACCGTACGTGGGCCACTAAGGTTGTTTATGTCGCTTGTACACTAACATATATGATAATTTTGTCTCTAAAATATGGACTAAAGCTCTCATTGTATATACTCTGAGAGATATTCCTCTTTCTGTATATACTCTGAGAGATATTCCTCTTTCTGTATATACTCTGAGAGATATACCTCTTTCTGTATATATTCTGAGAGATATACCGCTTTCTGTATATACTCTGAGAGATATCCCTCTTTCTGTATATACTCTGAGAGATATACCGCTTTCTGTATATACTCTGAGAGATATCCCTCTTTCTGTATATATTCTGAGAGATATCCCTCTTTCTGTATATATCTCTGAGAGATATCCCTCTTTCTGTATATATCTGAGAGATATCCCTCTTTCTGTATATATCTGAGAGATATCCTCTTTCTGTATATACTCTGAGAGATATCCCTCTTTCTGTATATACTCTGAGAGATATCCCTCTTTCTGTATATATTCTGAGAGATATCCCTCTTTCTGTATATACTCTGAGAGATATCCTCTTTCTGTATATATTCTGAGAGATATCCCTCTTTCTGTATATACTCTGAGAGATATCCTTCTTTCTGTATATACTCTGAGAGATATACCTCTTTCTGTATATATTCTGAGAGATATCCCTCTTTCTGTATATATCTGGAGATATCCTCTTTCTGTATATACTTCTGAGAGATATCCCTCTTTCTGTATATACTCTGAGAGATATCCACTTTCTGATATACTCTGAGAGATATCCCTCTTTCTGTATATATTCTGAGAGATATCCCTCTTTCTGTATAAATTCTGAGAGATATCCCTCTTTCTGTATATACTCCGAAAGATATCCCTCTTTCTGTATATACTCTGAGAGATATACCCTCTTTCTGTATATACTCTGAGAGATATCCTTCTTTCTGTATATACTCTGAGAGATATACCTCTTTCTGTATATATTCTGAGAGATATCCCTCTTTCTGTATATACTCTGAGAGATATCCCTCTTTCTGTATATACTCTGAGAGATATCCCTCTTTCTGTATATACTCTGAGAGATATCCCTCTTTCTGTATATATTCTGAGAGATATCCCTCTTTCTGTATATACTCTGAGAGATATCCTTCTTTCTGTATATACTCTGAGAGATATCCTCTTTCTGTATATATCCTGAAGATATCCCTCTTTCTGTATATACTCTGAGAGATATCCCTCTTTCTGTATATACTCTGAGAGATATTCCCTCTTTCTGTATATACTCTGAGAGATATCCTCTTTCTGTATACACTCTGAGAGATATCCTTCTTTCTGTATACACTCTGAGAGATATCCCTCTTTCTGTATATACTCTGAGAGATATCCCTCTTTCTGTATATATTCTGAGAGATATCCCTCTTTCTGTATATACTCTGAGAGATATCCCTCTTTCTGTATATACTCTGAGAGATATCCCTCTTTCTGTATATATTCTGAGAGATATCCCTCTTTCTGTATATACTCTGAGAGATATCCCTCTTTCTGTATATACTCTGAGAGATATCCCTCTTTCTGTATATACTCTGAGAGATATCCTTCTTTCTGTATACACTCTGAGAGATATCCTTCTTTCTGTATACACTCTGAGAGATATCCCTCTTCTGTATATACTCTGAGGTTCCCCTTTCTGTATACTTCGAGAGATATCCTCTTTCTGTATATACTTGAGAGATATCTCATTTCTATATACTGATATATCCCTCTTTCGTATAATCTCGAATAATATCCCTTCTGTATATACTCTGTAGAGATAGTCCTCTTTCGTATATAACTCTGAAGATATCCCTTTTCTGTAATTATTTGAAGATACCCTTTCTGTATTATTCTGAGGATATCCTCTTTCGTATATAATCTGAGAAATATCCTCTTTTTTAATCTGAGAATATCCCTTTTCTGTATAATTCTAAGATTATCCTCTTTCTGTATACTCTGAGAGTAACTCTTTGTAATATTTGAGAATTGCCTACTATTCATGTATATCACTTGGATGATACCCTTTTCTGTATACTTGAGAGATATCCCTCTTTCTTAATATATCTGAAAGATATCCCTCTTTCTGTATATATTTTAGTAGATATCCATCTTATCTGTATATACTCTGAAGATATCCCTCTTTCTTATATACTTCTTAGAGATAAACCATTGTCGTATATACTCTGAGAAATATCCCTCTTTTGTATATTACTTGAAGATTTCCCTCTTTCTGTTTACTTAGAATATCTCTTAGTATATACTGAGAGATATAACTTTCTTATTAACTCTGAGAATATCCTCTTTCTGTATATACTCTGAAATATCCCTTTCGAAACTCGTAGAGATATCCCCTTTCTGTATATACTCGAAGATATCTCTTTCTTATATACTCGAGAGATATCTTTCTGTCAGTACTCTGAGAGAATCTTTTCGATAATTGAGAGATACTCTTCTGATATACTTGTGTGTCTTTTGTTGCCTTCACAAATACCTACATTTTTAAGGGTTACACTTACAATAAACACTTATATAATTACCATCTCGGGTATTTATAATGGCACGAATAAAACCACTGCAGTATTGTACGTGTCTTTACATTATCATCAAAATAATTTAGAAAATATTTCAGGGTCTACGAATAAAGAAAACGCGCTACCATGATATATAACTTTTATTTAATTTAAAGTTACACTCGTGTAATTGTGTAACTTGTAATTGTGTAACTGGCTCTTAACTAATACTCAGTCGATTCCTTGATTTGAGTATTTGATTAGTTCAAATGTCTATTCGTAAAATGAAAGCTATAAACTTGGCTATCATATGTTATAGTGAAATCACTACGAATATATACTTAAGTTTTCTCATATTCCTTCGTTAATATAAAATGTCGTCTTACCAAGTACATTATTTTTCTTTTCTTAATTTTCAATTTTTTAGTAAATTCTAGGGGGATAAATTATTAAGCTGAAGTAATATCTATCTTGATGTTATCATAGCACATTTATTACAATACAGTGGACCCCGGTTAAAATATTTCACCAGAAGTGTTCAGGTGCAGTACTGAAGCCGATGTTCCTATAGATAATATTGTGAAGTTGTCTTGTCCTTTCAGACCTCCAAACATAACATACAAACGTACTTAACTTACATAGTACACTTTACATTAATTGGTACACAGTTCGGAATAATCGTTATGCGTGGGTCCACTGTAATTATTGCTTAATTTTTCAAAAGTATGGTTTTGAATTTTTAACGTTAATCAATGATGTAAGTTACCTCGTCATCCACTTACATTTTACGGTGGCTTATTAAATCGTGTAAGTAGTTCCAATTATATATACATTTGGCTCTTCAATACTCACGTCTATTAGTAAACAAATGTGTTTTGAGAAAAGTAAAGCAAGAAATTATCATATGGTAATGAGGTGAAATTATTTTGGGCCAGTTCATCACATCAGTGCTTCCTCCAGCAGTTCCTTCTCTCTCTCTCTCTCGTCCTTCCAGCCATCCTACCCTTCCTCTATTCCTTCCCTTTTTCCAGTAACATTGCGATGGGTACTAATTAGTACAGGTGAAGTAGAGTTCGTGATACTTAAGCTGGTTCTTGCAAGGCTAGTTCAGGTATGTATTCTTAGGCATATAGTTAAAAAATCCGAGAGGCTGTTGCAGTAATAAGCCTATTCTTAGATACATCATATAGTTCAGAATTGTCTCTTCCCTTTCCTCCCATTATTCTTTTCTCTACTATATTTGTTTCTCCGTGGGAAAGTTGGAAATAATTCTTCCTGGACTTTATCTATCTAGACTTTTCTATCTATCCACTGGATTTTTTCTGTCTATCCACTGGACTTTTTCTGTCTATCCACTTCTCTTCCCATATCGACCTGGCTTCTCAAACGCAGCTCATATCTGCCGAGATGTAAACTATGGATGATCATTCCGAACTATCCAGTCTTATGAGGGCCTCTTTTTTCATTTGTATCTACTCCCATATTGACCGAAGAATCTATTCTGAGTCCTGTACTCTGTTTCATGCCTGAATAGTTGGAGTAATAATCTTATTTATAATAATAGCTACAGCTTTTCTAGGTAGAACATTACCTAGGTAAATGATGGTTAAGACCCTTGTTAGCAGACACATTTGTTTCCTCACGAATAAAACACTGCCGCCGCCGCCACCACTGCTTCATTTAGACGATACTAGAATCTGCATGAGAGTGTCATCCATTGAGGACACGGTAAACCTCCAAGAAGATATAAACCAAGTTTTCCAATGGACAACGGAAAACAATATGATGTTCAATAACGACAAATTTAAACTACTCTGTTATGGAAAATTGGAGGAGATAGCTAGAACTGAGTATACTACAAACTCTAATCACATACAATAAAGCGGAAAAGGTAGTGTGAAGGACCTGGGAGTGTTAATGTCAGAGGATCTCATCTTAAGGATCACAAGTGTCACTATCACATTTGTGAGGAAAATGACAGGATGGATAATGAGAACCTTCAAAATAAAGGGTGGCAAGCCAATGGCAATCCTCTTTAAAACACTTGTTCTTTTTATGCTGGAGTACAGTTAGGTTAGGTTAGGTAAGGCTCGTCAGGAAACAGGATAAGTGTTTCCTGACGCGGGTCTTAGTCATATGATGACCCACAGCTGGAGCTTTTGATCATCTGACAGAGGAGGACTTCTGTTGGCTTACCAGTCCACCGGTTTAAAAATTAGAGTTATAAGTCCGATATTGGAATACTGATGGACACTAACATCTCCATTCAAGGCAGGTGAAATCACAGATCTAGAGAATTTACAGAGAACCTTTACTGCACATACAAGTTCCGCCAAACAACTTAATTACTGGGAATGCTTGCAGCGCAGGCGAGAGAGATGCATCATAATTTACACCTGGAAAATCCTAGAGTGACAGGTCCCAAATCTGCACACAGAAATCACTCTTTAGGAAGGCAAAAGACTTGGCAGGCGATGCAACATACCCCCAGTAAAAAGTAGGGGCGCCATTAGTACACTAAGAGGAAACATAAAAAGTGTCCGGGGCCCAAGACTGTTCAACAGCCTACCACCAAGCATAAAGAAACTGCCAAAAAATAACTAGCTGCCTTCAAGAGGGAGCAGGACAAATATCTAAAGTCAGTGTAGGATCAGCTACGTGCGACCAGCAGTAACAGCCCAGTTGATCAGGCCCTGATCTACTGGGAGGCCTGGTCATGGACCGGGCTGCGGGGGCGTTGATCCCCGGAATACCCTCCAGGTAGACTCCAGATCCAGGAAGATCACCACCACCACCACTAGTATTATCACTACCATTACCAGCACCACTATTATGGTTACAATTACCATCACCACCATTATCGCTGCCACTACCATCACCACCACTATCGCTGCCACTACCACCACCACCATTATCGCTGCCATTACCACCACCACCACCACCATTATCGCTGCCACTACCACCACCGCTATCATCGCTACCAACACCACCATCACTATTATCGCTACCACAACCACCACCACAATTATCGCTACCACCACCACCACCACAATTATCGCTACCACTGACATTCCTCCTAGCCGAAGACAACAAAAATCATCAACTCCCTCTTTCTCCCCCCTCAAAAAAAAAAAACAGAATGAGAACCAATAACCTTCTCTTCCCCCCTCCCCTTCACGTCCCCCTCCCCCCCCCTTCCCCTCTTCCCTCCCATCCCCTCTTCCCTCTCAATTTCCATTTTCCACTCTTCGCGCTGCGATGGATTCCTTCCCACCATTGCACAAGACCCCATTTAGTGAGGGGGAGCCCTCACCCCGATCCCCTCACCCTTACCCCCATCGTCTGAAATATCGTCGAGAGGATTTCCCCCCCCTCCCCTTAGCTCCCCTCTTCTTCCCCTCACCCGCCTCAAGCATTTTCCACTACATAAACGAACGATTGGAGTAGCGGACCTTATTGTGGCTGAGAATGAACTTTTGGAGTTGATTGTTTGGCACTTTCTTGCCCCGGGTGAGATTGAGTGAGGGGTTGGGAGGGGAGAAGTTTGAGGGGCTCGGGAGGAGAGGGGAGAAGTTTGAGGGGTTGGGAGGGGAAGGGAGAAGTTTCAGGGGTTGGAGAGGGGAAAAGTTTCACGGGTTGGGGAGGGGAAAAGTTACAGGGGTTGGGGAGGGGGAATTTTTGGGGGGGTTGGAGAGGAAAAAGTTTTGACAGGTTGGGGAGGGAGAAGTTTTGAGGGTTGGGAAGGGGAGGGGAAATTTTGAGGGTTTTGGGGAAAGGGGAGGGGAAGGAAGGGGAGGGAGAAGTGTGAGGGGAAGGGGAATATAGAAAAGGGAAGGTGGCTTTCAGAAGACGGAGGAGGGAAGGTTTTGGTGAAAGAATTATGGGAAATGTAAGGAAATTCGAAGGAAAAAAGTGGATTTGTAAGAGTAAGGTGGAAAAGTGATTAATACAGAAAGTAGCAGAGATTAGAAAAGAGAGGAGAACCTTGAGTTTTCCCTGAAGTACGTTTTTTTGTCTTCTCTGGGGAATGAGGGTCCCCAGTAAAGTTCGAGGTGGTACCTCCCTGTATATATATAAATATATTAATATATATATAATAAATAATATAAAAAATTTTAAATCTATATAATTATAATATATATTATATATATAAATATAAATATATATATATATATTATTATATATATAATATATAATATATAAAATATAAATCGCCAACACAATGCTCTCCAACGCCTCAGGAAAGGACAAAGCTCGTCTCCTGGCAGTGAAGGCACCACACTCAGGAGATTTCCTGTTTGCTGTTCCCAATTCCTCCTTGGGCACTCGACTAGACCCACAGGCCATTCCGATTTTATTTATATTTTTTTATTTATAAATTTTAGCATACATACAGAGGTACAAAAAAATACAGGTAAGAGCAGCATGCCAAAGCCACTTATATGCATAGCATTACGGGCTGGCTTAAAATTAACTTAAGATTAACTAATTGGTGTTGCTCTTCGCCTAGCCGCCCCCATCCTCACCGAACATAGGTGTATTTGCGGCAGGGCGACAGCTGATCAATTCGGACTTCATGGTCTCGTGTGTCACACAGCAGAAGGGAAGTATGCCAGGCATGAGGAGGTCAAAGATATAATAAAGAGAAGCCCTTTGCCACAGCCCGTTGCCCCAGCCAACGGAACCCCAATGCAGAGGTCGACGGAAGTCTAAAGCGTCCTGATGGGGGCCACTATGCTAAACCCTTGGAAGGATGGAAAGCAGATTGCCTGGACTACACATGTGCCCCCCACATTGGCATACCACCTACTTGCCATACTCCGTATGGAAGGGGTGGAGCTGCCAGCCACAGGGAGACTCAGAAAATCCGCAAATATGAAGACCTTCCCCCTTGCTATAACTTCATCCCAATAGGTCAGAACCCTTGGAGAATGGGGCAATTTTGCTCAAAGTTCCTAATAAAAGCTGGTGAAAAGCTCACCATAGAAACAAAGACCACAGGGCGACCACTTCCTCTTCCAAGACTCAGTGTTGCGATCCAGAGAGGAAATGCCTGCAGCATTCTGGGCCCCGCGGCCCACCGCCGGGAGGCTGGACGAAGTATACGAGATGTAGCTTTTGAGTTACCTATGTTGTTTTACTTGTATCGTAGTTTTGTGAATGTTCTGTCAAGTAATTTTGTCTTTAAAAATATAAATATATATAATATATATATATATATATACTATATATAATTTTATATATATTATATATATATAATAATAAATAAAAATATATTATTATTTTTTAAAAATTTATATGGTTTGGGAGCGTTACTCAGGCAAGAACTGTAAAGATGGGTATGAGTTGAAGTTGCTAGCATGGGCAGGGAAACGTGGTGCAGTGTTTCATTCATGCTTGTGTTCTTATACGTGAGAACCTCAAAGGCCCACGTCTCAGCAGGCTCGTCCACTCACAAAGATAAGTGATTGGGGGTAAAGCACTGGGCCCGTAAATTTTTTGGATTTACTTACCATGGGTTCAAATCCACCAGTTCCCCAGGCTCGTTTAAGCTTTCCGCTTTTACGTGCTAACAGCAAACTCTTTTTTTAAACCCCTGTTTTGTTGTGCGGGTTGTTATAGTGTGCCGGGTTTTTGTGAGTGGGGGTCTGGGGGGGTTGTGAGTGTGTCTGGGTTTTTTTGGATGTGTCTGCGTTGTTGTGGGGTTTCTGGGTTGTTTGAGAGTGTCCCGCGTTGTTTTGGGGATTTGGGCCCCGCTGTGGAGGTTTTGGGTTTTTGTGAAGTGTCTGGGTTTTTGTGAGGGTCTGGGTTTTGTGGAGTTCTGCGTTGTTGTGAAGTGTCGCGTTGTTGTGAGAGTGCTTGCTTGTTATAGAGTGTCTGGGTGTGTGAGGGTCTGGGTTTTTGGGTGGTGTTCTGGGTTGTTGTGAGAGTGCTGCGTTGTTGGGAGAGTGCGGTTGTTTGTGAGTGTGTCTGGGTTTTTTGGGTGTGCTGGGGGTTTTTGGAAGTTCTGGTTTTTTGGGAGAGTGTCTGGGTTGTTGTGAGTGTTCCGGGTTTTTTTGGAGTTTTGGGTTTTGGAAGTGTCGCGTTTTTGGAGTGTGTCTGGGTGTTGTAGTGTGTCGGGTTTTTGTGAGTGGTCTGGTTGTTGTGAGTGTGTCGGGGTTTTTTGGGATGTGTCGGTTTTTTTTGAGTGTGTCTGGTTGTTTGAGTGTGTCCCCGGGTTTTTTTTTGAGAGTTTGGGTTGTGAGTGTTCTGGGTTGTTTGATGGTCTGGGTTGTTGTGAGTTGTTGGGTTGTTGTGAGTGGTCGGGTTTTGGGTGTTTGGGTTTTTGGAGAGGTTGGTTTTTGTGAGTGTGTCGGGTTTTTTTGAGTGGTTGGGGTTTTTGTGAAAGGGGTTGGGTTGTTGTGAGGTGTTGGGTTGTTTTGGGTGTGTCCCCGGGGTTTTTGTGATGTGTCTGGGTTTGTTTGAATGCTGCGTTGCTGTGAGTGTGCGGGGGTTTTTGTAGAGTTCGCATTGTTTTTGAGAGTGTCTGCGTTTTTTGTGAGAGTGCCCCGGGTTGCGTGAGAGTGCCTGGGGGTTTTTTGTGAGAGTGCCTGGGTTGTTTTTGAGAGTGTCCTCTTGCTGGAAGTGCCCGGGGGTTTTTGTGAAGTGCCTGGGTTTTGTGAATGTCTGCGTTGCTTGGGGGGCCGGGGGTTGTTGTTGGGGTGCCTGGGTTGTTGTGAGTGTGGGGTTGTTGTGAGAGGTCTGCGTTGTTTTGAATGTCTGCGTTGCTTGAAGTGCCGGGTTGTTGGAGGTGCCTGGGTTTTTGTAGAGTGCTGCGTTGTGGAGAGTGCCTGGGGGTTTTTGTGAGAGGCCGGGTTGTTGGGTGGTCCCCCATTGTTTGAGATGCTGGTTGTTGTGAGAGTGTCTGGGTTGTTGTGAGTGGGGTTCGTTTTTTGGAGGTTCTGGGTTGTTGTATGGGGTCTGGGTTGTTGTGAGTGGTCGGGTTGTTGTGATGGTCTGGGTTGTTTTAGTGTGTTTGGGTTTTTTGAGTGTGTCTGGGTTGTTTTTGAGTGTGTCCCCGGGTTGTTGTGAGAGGGGTCGGGGGTTTTTGTGAGTGTGTCGGGGTTGTTGTGATGTGTCTTTGGGTTGTTTTTGAGTGTGTCTGGGTTTGTTGTGGTTGTCTGGGGTTTTTGGAGTGGTCTGGGGTTTTTGTGAGTGTGTCGGGTTGTTGTGATGTTCTGGGTTGTTTTAGTTTGTCGGGTTGTTGTGAGAGGTCGGGTTTTTGAGTGTGTCTGTTTTTTTGAGTGTGTCTGGGTGTTGTGAGTGGTTGGGTTTTTGTGAGTGTGTCTGGGTTTTGTAGTGTCTGCGTTTCGTAGGTTCTGGGTTGTTGTGAGAGTGTCGCATTTTTGTAAGGTCGCTTGTTGTGAAGTGTCCCCGGGGTTTTTGTGAGTGTGCGGGTTTTTGTGAAAAAAGTCTGGGGGTTTTGAGGGGTTGGGTTTTGTGGTGTGTCTGCTTGCTGTGAGGTTTTGGGGTTTTTGTGAGTGGTTGGGGTTGTTTTAGAGTGTCCCGCGTTTTTTGTAGTGGTCGGGGTTTTTGTGAGGGGTCTGGTTTTTTGGGGAGGTGCCCCGCGTTGTTGTGAGTTGTCTGGGGGTTTTTTTAAAATGTCTGCGTTCTGTGATGTGTCTGGGTTGTTTGAGAGGTCTGCATTGTTGTGAGAGTGTCTGCGTTGTTGTGATGGTCTGGGTTGTTGTGGAGTGCTGCGTTTTTTGTAAGTGTCGGGTTTTTTGTGAGAGTCCCGGGTTTCTGGGAGTGTCCCGGGTTTTTGTGAAGTGTCTGGGTTGTTTTGATGTGTCTGGGTTTTTTGTGATGTGTTGGGGGTTTTGTGGGTGTCCCGGGGTTTTTGGTTAGAGTGTCTGGGGTTGTTGGGAATTTTCTGGGTTTTTTTGGGGAGTGTCTGGGTTGGTGGGAGTGCTGGTTTTTGTGGGGGGTTTTTGTGTTGTTGTCAAGTTCGGGTTGTTGTCAGGGTGTCAGGTTGTTGAAGATGTCTAGGGAGTAAGAGCGTCTAGGTTTTGTAAAGTGTTGGGTTTGGGGGTTTTTTTGTGGTTTGGTTTTTGGAGTTTTGGGGGGGGGGAAAAGGGGTTTGGGGGGGGTTTTTGTTGTCCGAGTGTCTGGGTTTTTGTAAGAGTGCTAGGTTTTTGTAAAGTTTAGTTTTGTAAAAGTTCTAGGTTGTTTAAGATTCTGGGGGTTTTCAAGTGTCTGGGGTTTTGTCAAGGGGGCTGGTTTTGTAAGATGTCTGGGGTTTTGTAGGTTCTGGGGTTGTTTTTAGGGGTCTAGGTTGTTGTAAGAGTGTTGGGTTGTTTTCAGAGTGTCTGGGGTTTTGCAGGGTGCCTAGGTTTTTTTAAAGTGCCTGGGTTGTTGGAAAGGGGTGGGGGGTTGTCAAGGGGCTGGGGGGTTGTAGGGTGTCCCCGGTTTTTTGAGAGTGTCTGGGTTGTTGTCCAAAGTGCTGGGTTGTTGTAGGGGTCCGGGTTGTTTTCAGAGGTTGGGGTTTTTGTCGAGTGCTGGGTTTGCAGGGTTTGGTTGTTTTAAAAGTGTTGGGTTGTTTTCAAGTGTCTGGGGTTTTTGTCATGGGTCGGGTTTTCGAGTTCTGGGTGTTGTCAGGTGTTTGGGTTTTTTGTCAGGTGTCTGGTTTTTGTTTTGGTGTCTGGTTTTGTCAGAGTGTCTGGGTGTTGTCAGAGTGTCTGGGTTTTTTTCGGGAGGGTTTTTGTATGGTTGGGGTTTGGGTCTTTTTTGTCAGAGTTCTGGGTTGTTTAAGGTTCTGGGTTGTTTTCAAGGGGTCTGGGGGTTTTGTAGAGTGTCTGGGTTTTTTTGTCGGTTTCTGGTTTTTGTCAAGGGGCTGGGTTGTTGCAAATGTCTGGGTTTTTTGCAAGGGGTCTGGGTTTTTTTAAGGGGGTTGGTTGTTGTAGAGGTTGGGTTGTTGTCGGTGTCTGGGTTGTTGTCAGAGGCCCGGGGGGGTTTCAGGTGTCGGGTTTTTGCAGGTGTTTTGGGTTGTTGTCAAGGGGTCGGGTTTTTTTCAGGTGTCTGGGTTTTTTTCAGAGTGTCGGGTGTTGTCAGAGTGTTGGGGGTTTTTGTCAGATGTTTGGGGTGTTGTCAGAGTTTGGTTTTTTGTCAGGTGTTGGGTTGTTGCAGGTGCGGGTTGTTTTTCAGAGTGTCTGGGTTTTTGTTGTCAGATGTCTGGGGGGTTTTTCAGAGTGTCTGGGTTGTTGTCAGAGTTTGGGTTGTTTTTCAAGTGTCGGGGGTTGTCAGGTGTTGGGTGTTTTTTCAGAGTGTTGGGGGTTGTTGTCAAGTTCGGGGGTTTTTTCAGATGTCTGGGTTTTTGTAAAAAGTGTCGTTTTTGGGAGGGGGCCTGGTTTTTAGAGGTCTTTTTGTCAAGTTTGGGGTTTTTGTCAGGTGTCGGGGGGGTTGTCAGATGCTGGGTTTTTTGTCAGGTGTTTTGGGGGTTTTTTTCAAGTGTCTGGGTTTTTTGTAAAAAGTCCCCGGGTTGTTTCAGAGGGGGTTTGGGGGGTTGTCCCCGGTGTCTGGGTTGTTTTTTGAGTGTTGGGTTTTGTCGGGGTTCCCCGGGGTTGTCGAGTGCGGGTTGTTTCAAAGGGGTTTGGGGTTTTTGTCAGGTGTCTGGGTTGTTTCAGGTTCTGGGTTTTTGTCAAGTGTTGGGGTTTGGGTTTTTTGTCAGGTGTCTTTGGGGTTTTTTTCGGTGTTGGTGTTGTCAAGGTCTGGGTTGTTGTCAGGTGTTGGGGTTTTGTTCAGAGTGTCTGGGTGTTGCTGGGGCTGGGTTTTTGTCAAGGTTGGGGTTTTTTTTCAGAGTGTTTTTGGGTTTTTGTCAGAGGTCGGGTTGTTGTCAGAGTGTCTGGGGGTTTTGTCCGGTGTCGGGGGTTTTCGGGGTTCTGGGGTTTTTTTTCAAAAGTCTGGGTTGTTGTCAGAGTGTTGGGTTTTTTGGCCCCGGTTTTGGGTTTTTGTCAGGTGTCTGGGTTGTGTCAGGTGTGGGTTGTTTTTCAGAGGTCTGGGTTTTGCAGATTTCTGGTTGTTGTCAGAAATGTCTGGGGTTTTTTTCAGGGGGAGGGTTTACTGGTTGTTTTTTAGGGTGTCGGGTTGTTGTCAGAGTGTCGGGGTTTTGCGAGTGTCTGGGTTTTTGTAAGTGTCTGGGGGTTTCAGGGTGTCTGGGTTTTTTGTCAGAGTGTCTGGGTTTTTTGTCAGAGGGGCTGGGTTTTTTTCAGGGTGTCTGGGTTGTTGTCAGAGTGTCTGGGTTGTTGTCAGGGGGCCCGGTTTTTGGAGGGTGTCTGGGTTTTTGTCAGGTGTGGTTGTTTCAGGGGTCCGGGTTGTTGTCAGAGTTTGGGTTTTTTTGTCAGGGTTCCTGGGTTGTTGTCGAGTGTCGGGGTTTTTGTCAGAGTGTTGGGTTTTTTGCCCCGGTTCTGGGTTGTTGCAAGTTGGGGGGTTTTTGTCAGGGTTTCCCCGGGTTTTTTGTCAGAGTGCTGGGTTGTTTTTTCAGGGTGTGGTTGTTGTCAGGGGTTGGGTTGTTGCCGAGTGTTGGTTTTTTTAGGTGGTGGGTTGTTGTCAGGGTCGGGGTTTTGTCAGAGTGTGGGGGTTTTAATTTTTGGGTTTTTTTCAGAGTGTTGGGTTTTTTTCAAGTGTCTGGGTTGTTTCAGGTGTCTGGGGGTTTTTGTCAGGGGCCGGGTTTTTGTAAGGGGGCCCCGGGTGTTTCGAGTTCTGGGGTTTTTGTCAAAGTGTTGGTTTTTGCAAGTTTCGGGTTGTTTGTCGAGGTTGGGGTTTTTTGTCAGAGTGTCGGGTTGTTGTAGAGTGTCGGGTTTTTGTCAGGTTGGGGTTTTTTGTCAGAGTGCGGGGTTTTTTAAGTGTTGGGGTTTTTGTCATGGGGGGTTTGGGTTGTTGTCAAGGGGTTTTGGGTTTTTTTTTCAGGGTCTGGGTTTTGGCAGAGGTCGGGGGTTTTTGTAGAGTGTCTGGGTTTTTTGTCAGGTTTGGGGGGTTTTTGTCGAGTGTTGGGGGTTGTCAGGTGCCCGGTTGTTGTCAGTTGTGGGTTGTTTTTAAATGTCTGGGTTTTTGTCAAGTGTTGGGTTTTGTCAGAGTGTTTGGGGTTTTTGTCAGAGTGTTTGGGGTTTTTGTCAGGTGCTGGGTTGTTGCAGAGTGTCTGGGGGTTGTTGTCAGAGTGTCTGGGTTTTTTCAGAGTGTGGGGGTTGTTGTCAATGTCTATTTTCCAGGTGGATTTTTTAATGTCTTTGTTCAGGTCCCCGTTTTTTTTGTTTTCCAGAGGTTGTTCGTTTAAGAGTTTTGGTTTGTAATTTGCCCTTTTTGTGTTTTTTTGTTTAAAGTTCTGGGTTTTTTTTCAATTTCTTTTGAAAAGGTTTGGGTTTTTTTTCGATTTTCCAAATTTTTTTTCGATGCAATATTTTTTTTTGTTTTCAAATTTTTTTTCGTTATTCAAATTTTTTTCATGAAATTTTTTTTTGTTTTTTTTAATTATTTTTTTCGTATTAATTCTTTTTTGAGAATTATTTTTTTTATTAATTATTTCTTTTGTTTTAAAAATTTTTTTTTTTAATTACTTTTTTTTAGAATAATTTTTTTTTATTTTTATTTTTTTCGTTTTTGCAATTACTTTTTCGTTATTGCAATTTTTTTTTCGTTATTCAATTATTTTTTTTGTTATTTTCAAAATTTTTTTTTCGTTATTGCAATTTTTTTTTCGTTATTTCAATTATTTTTTTGTTAGCAATTACTTTTTTTTTGTTTTTTCAATTATTTTTTTCGTTTTGCAATTATTTTTTTCGTTATTGAATTACTTTTTTCGTTATTTGCAATTTTTTTTTTTTCCCTTATTTAATTTTTTTTTTTCGTATTGCAATTTTTTTTTCTTATTGCAATTATTTTTTTTTGTTATTGAAAAATTTTTTTTTTTGTTATTCAAAAATTTTTTTTTCGTTATTTCAATTATTTTTTTCGTTATTGAATTATTTTTCTTATTGCAATTTTTTTTTTTCGTTATTGCAATTAAATTTTCGTTATTGCAATTATTTTTTTCGTTATTGCAATTTTTTTTTCGTTATTGAAAATTTTTTTTTTTAACAATTTATCCCAAAGGGAATCTTTTTTGGGGAAATTTTTCCAAACAATTTTTAATATTTTTTGAAAGGAAAATTATTTTTTCGTATCAAATTTTTTTATCTTTTTAAATTTTAACCCCTAATGGGGATTACTTTGGGGGTTAAGGGGGGAATATATTTTCCCTTTTTGAATTTTTTCGTAAGGTTGGCAATTTAAAAATTTTTTTCGTTTATTGCATTTTAAATTTTTTATTTCCCCAAAATTAAATTGGAAATTATGCAAAAATATGGGAAAACCCTTTAAAAGGGGGACCCAAATTGCCCCGTGCTTCACCCCCTCAAAAGAAAGAGTCTAAAAGTCCAGCTTTATTTTAAAAATTTTTCGACCTCATCGGGGAGGGGGAAGAAACCTAAACCCTCCTTTTACTTTTTAAGGAGTAAGCCCGTGGGCAAAGTTTCCTCACTAAAGTTTTCCCCTTTTCAAAATGTTTAATTTTTAAGTGAAAAAAATTTATACAAATTTTCTGATTGCAAATTTTTTGGGTAATTTTTATTTTTTGTTTTTAAAACCAATTTTTTTTTTTTGTTTAACCCCATTAAAAATTTTTTGGCCAACCAACTTGCTGTGGAAAAGGCCATTGGGGTCCGTTTCCCAAATTTAAGGTTTAAAGGAGGTTCGTCAGGTTTTTTCCATTCTCTTTGTGATGATGACCCGCCCCGGGGGTTTTTTTTTGGGATTGACCCCAGGCCCTTGTGGACAATCCCCCTTTCCTTTCCCCAAAGAATTTATAGGTTCCAAAAAATTTCCATCTTTAAAATATTTTTTGTTTTTTTTTAGTAAAATTGGTTATACAATATAGTGTATGAGGAGGACGAGGGAAGTGGAGAGAAAGAGGGAAGTAGAGAAAACTACCTCAAGGGGTTGAGTATCTCCCCTCTTTCACCCTCCCCTCTCGACCCCTCACTCACACTGCCACACTTACAATAGGCACACGTGATTGAAATAGTCCCCTCACCCCCTCCCCACTCTTCCATTACTCCCCTTTCAAGCTGAGGGTCGCGAGATCAGCAAAGAAAATTAGTCTCTCTCTACCCCGGGTATTGACACCCTCGCCACCTAACGATGTATCAGGAAAAAATTTTCACAATAGCATGTACCACTGTACTGCTTCTGGGTCGTGAATTAATACTAATAAGTACAATAATACGAATAAACAAAACGAATAATAATAATTCAAGTTTTGAATTTATATTCCGTATTTTCCGGCATATAAGGCGCACTATTTTCCCACACGTCTTCGAAAATCAGCCTGCGCCTTATATGCTCAAGGTCGGGGGTCAATGGTAAGCTCTGGGTTACGCTTTAGCAGTTGTTTATTAACGTTACGTTACAACTGGTTGCAAACACAATCTTATATGATTGTGCGCCTTATATGCCAGAAAATACGGTAATTTTGTTGTTCAATGATATATTTTTGCTTGTAGTGACATTTGTTTTGTTTACTAATAAAATCATTAAAAAAGATAGTAAGTCATCATATCGGTTTTGAAGGGGTGGACGGGTAAGCCAGTGAAGGCCTCGGTCAGATGACCAAAACCTCTAGCTGTGCGGTCATCATATAACCCGCACTTAATTTATTTATAAGTAGCTGTTACCTGACCTCAACCGTCCCTTTCAATTTAGCAGTAAATAGGTATCAGGTTTGTAATAATTATGTCAGTGTTAGGTAAAAGGACATAGGTGGAAGTAATGTGACATTTTATTGTGCAACGTTTCGCTCTCCAGAAGCTTTGTCAATCCTTGACAAGCTCCTGAAGAGCGAAACGTTGTCAAAATACAATGTCACATTAGTTATACCTGTGTCCGTTTATCTGACAGGTCATTATTATTACGGTGGAGCGTTAAACCCGTATAGATTATACAGCGCCTTTGGAAGGCATTCAGGCTTAATTCAGGAAATTGGAGAACAGATCCATTTCCCTAGATCACGAACCCCTCACCAACCTCAAGGATCCTCCCTTAAAGGGCACCTAACAGATACCAAGTGAGCCAACCAGACTTAGAAAAACAAAAACGTATTGGTTGCCCTCTGGTGTTCTGTTCACCTAGCAGTACATAAGTAACCTTGTGTTAGCAGACTGTTGTGGGTAGCATCCTGTTAGATGGTAGTGAGCCTCAGATATTGCAGGATTTTCAAATGCCCTGAGGCTGGAAAACACCTCTTACCCTGTAAAGTGGCAGGTTTAAAATTTAATATCAAAGAAGGTTCTGATTTACAGTATTTTCGTATTCTGGTACAATTACTAGAAAATGCATCTTCCGATCAGCTAACTTTCAAATCTAGTGTAACCTAGTGGAAGGTTTTAACTGGTTTTGGGCTGTGTATGAACCATCTATCCATATTTTACTGACAAAAAAAATGGATATTTCTTCTCTTGTGATAACTTGTAAATATCTCACTCTTGTCTACCTTCAAGTCTGAAACAATGACATTTAACTGCATTAAAATCTCATGCTATAGTTTGTGGTAATTCTTTCAGATCCATTGTATGCAGTATTATACAGCTTCAGTTGTAGGAGGCCCCGAGTTGGTACTCCTGTAGCTACAACTGTCTCGTTTGTATGTTATGTCTGTAGCGAACGATAACTCGGGCTCCTACGAGATAACTCGGAACCTTTAAACGATAACTCGGGGCCTCCTACGAGTAGGACACGGTAAAGCTCTATACAGACACTATAAAGATCTAGACAGACACCATAAAGCTCTACACAGACACAACAAAGCTCTAAACAGACACGACAAAGCTCTATACAGACACAACAAAGCTCTACACAGACACAAAAGCTCTACACAAACACAAAAGCTCTACACAGACACAAAAGCTCCACACAGACACAAAGCTGTACACAGACAAGAAAAAGCTCTACACAGACAGGAAGCTCTACAGAGTGGGGCGTTGCCTCAACAACTTCTTCAACGCCTCTTCTCAACTTTCCTCAACGCTACCGGGAAGAAATCAGTAAACTGTCTCAGGAAGATATGTACCTCTTTTCTTACTTTCACCGTATATAACTTGATATAATTGGAGCATAAAAAAATTTAATAATCTTAATGACCTGTCAAATGTTCGATGCTGTCTCGTTTGATAACTGGATTTTGGGTATCGTTATGGTGTTATATCTATTCTCTCCGGGAGATCGTAAAAATACGAAACTTGTATTGTAAGACTGAATTTTTTTTTGTAAAACTGAATATATATATATATATATATATATATATATATATATATATATATATATATATATATATATATATATATATATATATATATATATATATTATTATTATGTTGTGTGTGGGGTTTTGTGGTGTGTGTGTGTGTGTGTGTGTGTGTAAAATATATGTCGTATTGAATAGATAAAACTTGCTATTTTGTCTTAAATAGCAATGTTCTTCTTGCCGAATAAGTCAAGCTAAAATTTGTGTATGCAATAATTTCGCAAAAATCATTTTGAACCTAACGAAAAAAATATATTTCATTGTGTTTGCGTAATTACTATTAAATTACTGTAAACTTATCTAAAATATATTTAGCTGGACTAGGGTAAATTAAATCGCACTTGTTATCATAAGGTTAGGTAAGTTTTCTAAGGATCTTTTGGTAAAAATTATTGCTTGTTACATTAACATAAATGAAAAAAAATATCTTTAAACGTATACGAGAAAATTTTAGAAAGGACTTAATTTTAATTAAGTTTTTGCTCTAATTGATAAATTTTACCTATTCGTCACGACATTATATATTCGTAGAAGGGATATGTGGAAGGTGAAGACCAGAAGAGTGACTGGGGAGGAAAGAAGGGACGGTAGGAGGCCGGGCGGAAGAGAAAGGCGAGAAACAGATGGAAGGGTGAAAGGGAATCTTAAGGGAAAAATGGGGAGGGGAATGCGGATTAAAGATGGGAACGGAAATGGGAAGCAACAAATAAAAAAGAAGAGGAAGTTGACCATAGAACAGGAGTAAAAGGTTTAATGAGAGTAAAATGCGTTATGAAACGACGATTCAATAAATTAAACGAAAGAGAGAGAATAGAAAGAGAGAGAGAGAGAGAGAGAGAGAGAGGAGAGAGAGAGAGAGAGAGAGGAGAGAGAGAGAGAGAGAGAGAGAGGAGAGAAGAGGGAGAGGAGAGAGAGGAGAGAGAGAGAGAGAGAGAGAGAGAGAGAGAGAGAGAGAGAAGGAGAGAGAGAGAGAGAGAGAGGGAGAAGAGACAGACAGAGACAGATGAGAATTAAAAAAAATAGTAAAATCAGTAGTAAGAGAAGGAAAGAAAGGTTAGGAAGTTGTGCCAATCAAAATCGCATAAACAGGAAATAGATAATTAAATTAGGCATTAGTGATTTTCCTCATCCCTTGTCCTTCCCTGATAACTCTGGACACACTCACACACACACTCTCTCTCTCTCTCTCTCTCTCTCCTCTCTCTCTCTCTCTCTCTCTCTCTCTCTCTCTCTCTCTCTCTCTCTCTCTCTCTCTCTCTCACTCTTTAAGCTGGAAAAATCTCTCTCAGGTCTCACTAAATACTCATTAAAAGCTTGACCGAACAAGAATGCTGCCTAAAAATACTAGCCAACGTTGTGCACACACAGATTTTAGCTGTCCAGCTATACTGAGTTTCTCAGTTTCTACTGGAAACAAATTTAATGAATTTTTAGTCTGGTGTTGTTGCTGGTGGACAGAGCCAGGGCCGCCTCTCAACTATTATTATTATATATAATTATTATTATTATTATTATTATTATTATTATTATTATTATTATTATTATTATTATATAATTATATATAATTATTATATATTAAATGTTATTATCATTATATATAATTATATATTACTATCATTATATATTATTATATATTATTTACAAAGAACTAAAACCGTGCGAGTTATTCCTCTTAAGAAGTGGTGGAGGTTCGATCCTCTGTCTGGTAATCTCCACTCTGATTTTTTTTTTTTTTGTTTGTAATCGTTAGCTGGAAATCAATTATTTCCGGCTTTGTTTCTTGTTCTTTCGAATACAAATTAAAATTTCTGTACTATCTTTAAAGTAGCCTAACAACGGTAATTTTTATTTTTACAAGTACATGATGCAACTTATACAGACCTGTCTGTAAGTGTCCTCTCCAAAGGTGCCCCTTTCAAAATATTTTTAACATTGTCCTTTGTATACTATTCTTTTTTAAATTGTCCTGTATACATGGGTCTCCTCCAAACAAAATTTCCAATATATTTCTGTCTGTGACCTGTCTAGCAGCATCCTGTCCTAAAATCTCCTGTCTACAGGAGTCTCCTCCAAACATATATTTTCAATATAGCATTTCTGTCTGTGACCTGTCTAGCAGCATCCTGTCTAAAATCTCCTGTCTACAGGAGTCTCCTCCAAACATATGATTTCAATATATTTCTGTCTGTGACCTGTCTAGCAGCATCCTGTCCTAAAATCTCCTGTCTACAGGAGTCTCCTCCAAACATATATTTTCAATATAGTATTTCTGTCTGTGACCTGTCTAGCAGCATCCTGTCTTAAATCTCCTGTCTACAGGAGTCTCCTCCAAACATATGATTTCAATATATTTCTGTCTGTGACCTGTCTAGCAGCATCCTCTCCTAAAATCTCCTGTCTACAGGAGTCTCCTCCAAACATATATTTTCAATATAGCATTTCTGTCTGTGACCTGTCTAGCAGCATCCTGTCCTAAAATCTCCTGTCTACAGGAGTCTCCTCCACACATATATTTTCAATATATTTCTGTCAGTGACCTGTCTAGCAGCATCCTGTCTAAAATCTCCTGTCTACAGGAGTCTCCTCCACACATATATTTTCAATATATTTCTGTCTGTGACCTGTCTAGCAGCATCCTGTCTAAAATCTCCTGTCTACAGGAGTTTCCTCCAAACATATATCAATATATTTCTGTCAGTGACCTGTCTAGCAGCATCCTCTCCTAAAATCTCCTGTGCAAAAGTGCCGAGCAATTAATCCTAAAATTTAAATAAAAATACCGACTTAATTCGCTTCTCGATTTCCATTATACAGAAAACAAGTTAAAATGGCTGAGCATATTGCAGTCTCCTCTCCACCTCACCGCCGGGACGAACAAACACGCCCAGGTAAATACCCCCAACCTATTTGATTTACCTCCAATATTTTCAGAGATAACAGGATTTATGGAAGTCTTCTTGCAGTTGTGTGAATGTATCCTTGCATGTGTACGTAGTGTATGTATGTATGTAATTAATGTATGTATATATGTAAAATATATATTACGTGTGTGTGTGTGTGTGTGTGTACGTTTATACATGTATGTATGATAATGTATCCATGCATGTGTCCGTAGTGTATGTGTGTAAGTATAATGTTTGTCAGGTCTTAGTCATAACCATTAGGAGTTTTTATGTACCTTCTTCTAGTAGTGTATATATATATATATATATATAATATATATATATATATATATTATATATATATATATATATATATATATATATATATATATATATATGTATGTATGTATGTATGTATGTATGTATGTATGTATGTATGTATGTATGTATGTATATCCTGCGGAAAAGCACCATCACATGTAATTATTTAAATAAAAATAACTTCATTAATCTTGTAAAACCATTGCAAGTAATTTTTGTATTTATAAAAATAAATCCTATATGGAAGGTGCCCCAAAGCTCAGTGTTTCCTCTCACAACTGAATAACCCGGGTTCAGTCCTGGGCTGGACGTTCCTCGAACCCACTAAAGTGGCTGCAACATGAAAATCAACTAATTTTCAAGGTATATTAAGCAGTCTCCGCTAATTGCTACTACAACCTGCTTAAAAAGTACATATATATATATATATATATATATATATATATATATATATATATATATATATATATATATATATATATATATATATATATATATATATATATATATAAACTTTTCATACACGCATTATTAAAACTTTTCATTAATTGGATTACAAAAAAGCAAGAAATACTTCAAAAAGAAATCATTAATATCGTTCTACAACGTCTTTTGCATAATTAAACACTTCACGCATAAGAACATTGCCGAACCCGACAACATCAATTCACCACGCAGACGGTTTTCATCTGCCCTCTTCAGGCTCTGCAACACGAATGCAACACACAGACCCTGACGTCTATCCCAGCGTGAAGACGACCGTAAAATACGGAAAGACGGGAATTGCACGACTGGCTAGGTGACTTTTTTGGGGGCTAACAAAATTAGGTACACCGGTGCTGTCCTGTTACCCTATTAGATAGGAGTTTTATCTGGTGGGAACACTAGTAGTTGTTAGAATATTCGTTAGGTTACAGGACAAGTGTCTCCTGACACAGGTCAACACCTGCAGGGTATTTCTACTCAATTATATATGATAGTTATATAGTGGGAACACCCGCAGTTTAAATAACGAAAAAGGCACAATACCGTGACTGGAACAATACACAAATAACCCGCACATAGGGGAGAGGAGCTTACCACGACGTTTCGGTCCGACTTAGACCATTTACAAAGTCACCCTCAGTTTGTTGCGCTACCCTTTCTTATTACATTATCCTATTTTATATGCTAGTTACATTGTAGGAACCTCTTCCCCCCCCCCCCACACACACACTGTGCTTCTATCATATTTTATAAGCTAGTTACATTGTAGGAACACCCTGTTTTATATGATAATTATATTGCAAGAACACTCCACATTGTGCTTCTATCTTATTTTATACGACAGTTACATTGTGGGAAAACCCACACTGTGTGGGTGTAGCGATTTGCTACACGCACACAGTATGGGTTGCCTTCCTGATATAATGAAATATGTCAGCCTGATCTGGCAGACTTCCTTAAAACGATAAGAATGTCGTCAGACATTGTGTTATGAATTCAGCAGCTAAGGCAGTTTTTTGAAAGCTAAGAATTGCCATATCTCTGAATTGCCTATCAGACACAAAAGTGAACTGGAATTTGTAAGATTGTCATCAACACGGAAACATACTATACGCTGTGTGTGTATTGTATATACTGCTGTGCTTAGAGAATATACACACACTTCAGACAAAATACATGGTTAATTTATTAAGCAGAGAGCGTATAGCATACGCTCTCTGCTTTAGAGGTGACTGCAGCCATTAAGGCTGCAGTCACCTCTAAAGGATACTCTGATCACAAAAATAGGTTAGGTTAGGTTCGTCAGGGAACAGGACAAGTGTTTCCTGACGCGGGTCTTAGGCAGATGATGACCCGCCGTTGGAGCTTTTGGTAATCTGACGGAGAACTTCAGCTGGCTTACCGGTCCACCCCTTTTATAATTACGGTCAGTTATAACCATTTAGTTATTAATACATCACAAAAATAGGACTAATCTTTTATGATACATAAACTTACACTTCCAAGTGTATAAGTACTTAAATAAAATAACATAAGCGAAACTAATGCAACATTATATTGCAGACGCAATATAAATACCACAATATACTTACATAAATACACCTTTTGTAAGGTGAAAGGGCTAAGAACTGGGGAGAGAAGCATCATGGGCGTAGTCGTTCAAAACAACAGACTGACAAGACCCCCATCCCTCGAAGGGTCTTGTGGTCCCTGACCTGACCCTGACACTGATCAGTCCAGCTGCTGCTCAGGCGTACACTGTCTGCCCACGTAGAATATATTACAGAAGTGAGACCTGAACTTTGACAAATGCAAAAAATTTTTAGAATATAATTTCCTACCGATTTGTAATTATTTATTGAACAGTGTAGCTTCTACAGTAAAATTATTTAGCAGAGCTATAAAATAATTTTCAAACGTCTGTGATTATTTATAATTATTTAACATCGACGAGCTCTACACGTGTTACGTGATTCATGGCGAAGCTCTACATTGCGATACCTGGCAAGGCTCTAGCCTCAACTTGACGAAGTGAAAAAAGGGTTGGGTTAGGTAATATTAGTCAGAAAAGAGCGTGTTTCCTTACGAGGGTCTTGGGTCATATGATGACTCGCACCAGGAGCTTCGTGTCATCTGACAGAGACCTTCAGCTGGCTTACTGGTCAACCACTTAAAAAATTAGTTATGATTATAACCATTTTGTTATTCTTTTTCTTGATTTGCCGGTACTCCCCCGGCCCGGGCCTTTTCCAAGTGGTGGCCCGGCCTTGGCTCCCTTTCTCGGGTACTCTCAGACTAATGTCTGCCGTGGGAGGAGGTACAACTACCTCCTCATTGTTGGGACCAACTGTCCCCAGACCTAGCCACATTCCCCACCCTCACGGGGCTCGTAGGGAAAAGCTAGGCCTATCTTGTCTGCCACCTTTTCCCGCCCCAGGGAGGCTAATAGGCATGGCAGCCAGGTGGTAGCAAGCGCAGGCACGGGCACCTACCCTACCCAAGAAGGGCTGGGTATGATGTCTTCCATTTTGTTATTCACGCACGACTAAATATTTATTTATGTACACATTCTATATTTCAAGGAATAATTTTCGTATATCAAATCTTTATTAAGTTACAAAATTTAAGTTTATAAAGAAAATAAGTGTACGTGATTTTTAGTCGTTTTAAAAATGTATATTATAATATTTAAGAAAAATAGAGGCAGTGCTTTTTTTTAGAGAAAAGAGGAACGAAAATGACTTTTTAGATTATTCGATTCTTATTTATTACTCTCTCAATCCTACACGTACTTAATTCTTTGCTGGTATTTACTTCTACGATCGACACCATGCCCAGCTCTTCTAGGGTAGGGTAGGTGCCAGAGCTTGCAGCTAACAAGACTGTCAGTCCCATTACCCCCCTTGGGGAGGGGATGGCAGCCCAGAGAGGCCTAGCTTGTGGCTAGGCCTGGGGACAGTTGGTCCAAAAGATGAGGAGGTACTTGTGCCTCCTCCCATGGGAAAAGTAGGTCTCAAACACTTCCTAAAGGGGGAGCCAAAGCAGGGCCACCACTTGGAAAAGGCCTGGGCCGGGAGAATACCGACGAATCTACAACTGCTTCCATTTCACCTTAAGTTTTCACGGTACCAACACCTCCTGTTTCTCCTCTTCCTGTTTTTCTCTTCTAGTTTTGACTACTACACCTATAATTCACAACAGTTATTAATTTACATAGATAACTCTTCTCAGCAGATAGCCTCAGTGTTGACTCCCATGTACTCCACTCTGTCTTTCCCATGTATTTATGTAATCCCGCTTCCTCTTTCTCCTTCATTTCCCTCTCCATCTTCTCCTCCATTCCATCAAGATCTGGTTTACATTCACCAGGTCAACGCACATTTTCTTTACATAAATGAGAGAGGTAGTAGGTTGGTAGACAGCAACCACCCAGGGAAGTACTACCGTCCTGCCAGATGACTGTGAAACAAAAACCTGTAACTGTTTTGCATGATGGTAGGATTGCTGGTTTCTTTTTCTGTCTCATAAACACGCTAGATAACAGGGATATCTTGCTACTCCTACTTACACTTTGGTCACACTTCACAGACACGCACATGCATATTTATATATATATATACATACATCTAGGTTTTTCTCCTTTTTTCTAAATAGCTCTTGTTCTTTTTATTTTTTCTATTGTCCATGGGAAGTGGAAAAGAATCTTTCCTCCGTAAGCCATGCGTGTCGTATGAGGCGACTAAAATGCCGGGAGCAATGGGCTAGTAACCCCTTCTCCTGTATACATTTACAAAAAAAGAGAAGAAGAAAAACTTTATAAAACTGGGATGCTTAAATGTGGTGGATGTAGTGCGGATGACAAGAACAGATGATTGCTGATGTTTATGAATGAAAGAAGTTGGATGTCCTGGCCCTAAGCGAAACAAAGCTGAAAGGGGGTAGGAGAGTTTCAGTGGGGGGAAATAAATGGGATTAAACTGGAGTATCTGAGAGAGTTAGAGCAAAGGAAGGGGTAGAAAGTAATGTTAAATGATCAGTTATGAAGGAGAAAAGAGAATATGAATGTGTAAATTCAAGAATTATGTGGATTAAAGTAAAGGTTGGATGCGAGAAGTGGGTCATAATAAGCGTTGTATGCACCTGGAGAAGGAGGAATGCAGAGGAGAGAGAGAATTTGGGAGATGTTAAGTAAATGTAAGGAGCCTTTGAACCAAGTGAGAGAGTAATTGTGGTAGGGGACCTGAATGCTAAAGTAGGAGAAACTTTTAGAGAGGGTGTGGTAGGTAAGTTTGGGGTGCCAGGTGTAAAAGATAATGGGAGCCCTTTGATTGAACTTTGTATAGAAAGGGGTTTTTAATGGGTAATACATATTTTAAGAAAAAGAGGATAAATAAGTATACACGATATGATGTAGGGCGAAATGACAGTATTTTTGTTGGTTTATGTATTGGTAGATAAAAGACTGTTGAGTAGACTTCAGGATGTACATGTTTATAGAGGGGCCACAGATATATCAGATCATTTTCTAGTTGTAGCTACACTGAGAGTAAAAGGTAGATGGATACAAGGAGAATAGAAAGCATCAGGGAAGAGAGAGTGAAGGTTTATAAACTAAAGAGGAGGCAGTTAGGGTAAGATATAAACAGCTATTGGAGGATAGATGGGCTAATGAGAGCATAAAGGGAATGGGGTCGAAGAGGTATGGGGTAGGTTTAAAAATGTAGTGTTAGAGTGTTCAGCAGAAGTTTGTGGTTACAGGAAAGTGGGTGCAGGAGGGAAGAGGAGCGATTGGGAATGATGATGTAAAGAGAGTAGTTAGGGAGAAAAAGTTGCATATAGATAGTTTTTACAAAGTAGAAGTGATGCAAGGAGGGGAAAAGTATATGGAGAAAAAGAAGAGAGGTTAAAAAGTTGGTGAAGCAAAGTAAAAAGAGAGCAAATGAGAGAGTGGGTGGATGTTATCAACAAATTTTGTTGAAAATAAGAAAAAGTTTTGGAGTGAGATTAACAAGTTAAGAAAGCCTAGAGAACAAATTGGATTTGTCAGTTAAAAAAAGGAGGGAGGTTATTAAATGGAGAGGTTTGAGGTATTGGGAAGATGGAGGGAAAATTTGAGGAATTGTTAAATGTTGATGAAGATGGGGAAGCTGTTGATTTCGTGGTATAGGGCAAGGAGGAATAACATCTTGTAGGATTTAGGAAGAGCCAGTTGTGAGTGTGGGGGAAGTTCGTGAGGCAGTAGGTAAAATGAATGGGGGTAAGGCAGCCGGGATTGATGGGATAAAGATAGAAATGTTAAAAGCAGGTGGGGATATAGTTTTTTGGGGTGGTTGGTGGCAATTAAATTTTAATAAATGTATGGAAGGGGTAAGGTTACCTAGGGATTGGCAGAGAGCATGCATTTTCCTTTGTATAAAGGCAAAGGGGAAAAAAAGAGAGTGCAAAAATTATAGGGGGATAAGTCTGTTGAGTGTACCTGGTAAAGTTTATGGTAGAGTTTATAATTGAAAGAAAATTAAGAGTAAGACGGAGAATAGGATAGCAGATGAACAAGGAGGCTTAGGAAAGGTAGGGGGTGTGTGGACCAGGTGTTTACAGTGGAAACTAAGTGAACAGTATTTAGATAAGGCTAAAGAGGTCTTTGTGGCATTTATGGATTTGGAAAAGGCGTATGACAGGGTGGATAGGGGGGCAATGTGGCAGATGTTGCAAGTGTATGGTGTAGGAGGTAGGCTACTGAAAGCAGTGAAGAGTTTTTTACGAAAGGATAGTGAGGCTAAGTTAGAGTATGTAGGAAAGAGGGAAATTTTTTTCCCAGTAAAAGTAGGCCTTAGACAAGGATGTGTGATGTCACCGTGGTTGTTTAATATATTTATAGATGGGGTTTGTAAGAGGAAGTAAATGCGAGGGTCTGGCAAGGGCGTGGAGTTAAAAGTAAAGAATCACACACAAAGTGGGAGTTGTCACAGGGTGCTCTTTGCGATGACACTGTTGCTCTTGGGAGATTCTGAAGAGAAGCTGCAGAGATTGGTGGGTGAATTTGGTAGGGTGTGCAAAAGAAGAAAATTAAAGGTGAATACAGGAAAGAGTAAGGTTATGAGGATAACAAAAGAATTTGGTGATGAAAGATTGAATATCAGATTGGAGGGGGAGAGTATGGAGGAGGTGAACGTATTCAGATATTTTGGGAGTGGACGTGTCAGCGGATGGGTCTATGAAAGATGAGGTGAATCATAGAATTGATGAGGGAAAAAGAGTGAGTGGTGCACTTGGAGTCTGTGGAGACAAAGAACTTTGTCCTTTGGGGGCAAAGAGGGGAATGTATGAGAGTATAGTTTTACCCAAAGCTCTTATATGGGTGTGAAGCATGGGTGATGAATGTTGCAGCGAGGAGAAGGCTTTGGGGGCAGTGGAGATGTCATGTCGAGGGCAATGTGTGGTGTGAATATAATGCAGAGAATTCGTAGTTTGGAAGTTAGGAGGAGGTGCGGGATTACCAAAACTGTTGTCCAGAGGGCTGAGGAAGGGTTGTTGAGGTGGTTCGGACATGTAGAGAGAATGGAGCGAAACAGAATGACTTCAAGAGTGTATCAGTCTGTAGTGGGGAAAGGAAAAAGGGGGGGTAGGGGTCGGCCTAGGAAGGGTTGGAGGAGGGGGTAAAGGGGGTTTTGTGTGCGAGGGGCTTGGATTCCAGCAGGCATGCATGGCGTGTTTGATAGGAGTGAATGGAGACAAATGGTTTTTAATACTTGACGTGCTGTTGGAGTGTGAGCAAAGTAACATTTTATGAAGGGAAATTTAGGGAAACCGGCAGGCCGGACTTGAGTCCTGGAGATGGGAAGTACAGTGCCTGCACTCTGAAGGAGGGGTGTTAATGTTGCAGTTTAAAAACTGTAGTGTAAAGCACCCTTCTGGCAAGACAGTGATGGAGTGAATGATGGTGAAAGTTTTTCTTTTTCGGGCCACCCTGCCTTGGTGGGAATCGGCCAGTGTGATAATAAAAAAAAAAAATGAGTCGTGGCGGGAAACGTTAGCAAACAAATATATTTTTATCGTTACATTACTGCCTCAGCTATATCCTATTATTTAACTTCTTCCTCTTTATCTCTCTAAGCATCCTTTTTATTTTTCTTCCATCTATTCCTCTTTATTTTCTTTATCCAAGAATTAACATGTTAACCAAAGTCCCGGAAAAAAATGAATAGTCTGCAATAAATTGTTTAGTTCTCGGGGAGACTCAAGAAAACTTATTTTGATCCAAATAAAAACATTTGGTAAATTGCATTAATTTGTTGTACATGTAGTTTTAGAAGTAAAGATTATTATATGTGGTCTATCCGCATGGCAATGTTGGAGACTCGAGGGACTGACCACCACCTACCAGCTTGAGGGACTGACCACCACCTACCAGGTTGAGGGACTGACCACCACCTACCAGCTTGAGGGACTGACCACCACCTACCAGCTTGAGGGACTGACCACCACCTACCAACTTGAGGGACTGACCACCACCTACCAGCTTGAGGGACTGACCACTTCCTACAAACTTGAGGGACTGACCACTTCCTACCAACTTGAGGGACTGACCACTTCCTACCAGCTTGAGGGACTGACCACTTCCTACCAACTTGAGGGACTGACCACCACCTACCAGCTTGAGGGACTGACCACTTCCTACCAGCTTGAGGGACTGACCACTTCCTACCAACTTGAGGGACTGACCACTTCCTACCAGCTTGAGGGACTGACCACTTCCTACCAACTTGAGGGACTGACCACTTCCTACCAACTTGAGGGACTGACCACTTCCTACCAGCTTGAGGGACTGACCACTTCCTACCAGTTTGAGGGACTGACCACTTCCTACCAACTAGAGGGACTGAAAACTTCATACCAACTTGAGGGACTGACCACTTCCTACCAGCTTGAGGGACTGACCACTTCCTACCAACTTGAGGGACTGACCACTTCCTACCAGCTTGAGGGACTGACCACTTCCTACCAACTTGAGGGACTGACCTCTTCCTACAAGCTTGAGGGACTGACCACTTCCTACCAGCTTGAGGGACTGACCACTTCTTACCAACTTGAGGGACTGACCACTTCCTACCAACTTAAGAGACTGACCACTTCCTACCAACTTGAGGAACTTACCACTTCCTACCAACTTAAGGGACTGACCACTTCCTACCAACTTGAGGGACTAACCACTTCCTACCAACTTGAGGGACTGACCACTTCCTACCAACTTGAGGGACTGACCACTTCATACCAGCTTGAGGGACTGACCATTCCTACCAACTTAAGGGACTGACCACTTCCTACTAACTTGAGGGACTTACCACTTCCTACCAACTTGAGGGACTGATCACTTCCTACCAACTTAAGGGACTGACCACTTCCTACCAACTTTGAGGGACTTACCACTTCCTACCATCTTGAGGGACTGACCACTTCTTACCAACTTGAGGGACTGACCACTTCCTACCAACTTGAGGGACTTACCACTTCCTACCAGCTTGAGGGACTGACCACTTCTTACCAACTTGAGGGACTGACCACTTCCTACCAACATAAGGGACTGACCACTTCCTACCAACTTGAGGGACTTACCACTTCCTACCAACTTAAGGGACTGACCACTTCCTACCAACTTGAGGGACTGACCACTTCCTACCAACTTGAGGGACTGACCACTTCCTACCAACTTGAGGGACTGACCACTTTCTACCAACTTGAGGGACTGACCAGATCCTACCAACTTGAGGAACTGACCACTTCCTACCAACTTGAGGGACTGACCACTTCCTACCAACTTGAGGGACTTACCACTTCCTACCAACTTAAGGGACTGACAACTTCCTACCAACTTGAGGGACTGACCACTTCCTACCAACTTGAGGGGACTGACCACTTCCTACCAACTTGAGGGACTGACCACTTTCTACCAACTTGAGGGACTGACCAGATCCTACCAACTTGAGGAACTGACCACTTCCTACCAACTTGAGGGACTGACCACTTCCTACCAACTTGAGGGACTGACCATTTCCCTACCAACTTAAGGGACTGACCACTTCCTACCAACTTGAGGGACTTACCACTTCCTACCAACTTAAGGGACTGACCACTTCCTACCAACTTGAGGGACTGACCACTTCCTACCAACTTGAGGGACTGACCACTTCCTACCAACTTGAGGGACTGACCACTTCCTACCAACTTGAGGGACTGACTACTTCCTACCAACTTGAGGGACTGACCACTTTCTACCAACTTGAGGGACTGACCAGATCCTACCAACTTGAGGAACTGACCACTTCCTACCAACTTGAGGGACTGACCACTTCCTACCAACTTGAGGGATTGACCACTTCCTACCAACTTGAGGGACTGACCACTTCCTACCAACTTGAGGGACTGACCACTTCCTACCAACTTAAGGGACTGACCACTTCCTACCAACTTGAGGGACTGACCACTTCCTACCAACTTGAGGGACTGACCACTTCCTACCAACTTGAGGGACTGACCACCACCTACCAACTTGAGGGACTGACCACTTCCTACCAACTTGAGGGACTGACCACCACCTACCAACTTGAGGGACTAACCACTTCCTACCAACTTGAGGGACTGACCACTTCCTACCAACTTGAGGGACTGACCACTTCCTACCAACTTGAGGGACTGACCACCACCTACCAACTTGAGGGACTGACCACCACCTACCAACTTGAGGGACTGACCACCACCTACCAACTTGAGGGACTGACCACCACCTACCAACTTGAGGGACTGACCACTTCCTACCAACTTGAGGGACTGACCACTTCCTACCAACTTGAGGGACTGACCACTTCCTACCAACTTGAGGGACTGACCACCACCTACCAACTTGAGGGACTGACCACTTCCTACCAACTTGAGGGACTAACCACTTCCTACCAACTTGAGGGACTGACCACTTCCTACCAACTTGGGGGACTGACCACGACCTACCAACTTGAGGGACTGACCACCACCTACCAACTTGAGGGACTGACCACTTCCTACCAACTTGAGGGACTGACCACTTCCTACCAGCTTGAGGGACTGACCACTTCCTACCAGCTTGAGGGACTGACCACTTCCTACCAACTTGAGGGACTGACCACTTCCTACCAGCTTGAGGGACTGACCACTTCCTACCAACTTGAGGGACTGACCACTTCCTACCAACTTGAGGGACTGACCACTTCCTACCAGCTTGAGGGACTGACCACTTCCTACCAGTTTGAGGGACTGACCACTTCCTACCAACTAGAGGGACTGAAAACTTCATACCAACTTGAGGGACTGACCACTTCCTACCAGCTTGAGGGACTGACCACTTCCTACCAACTTGAGGGACTGACCACTTCCTACCAGCTTGAGGGACTGACCACTTCCTACCAACTTGAGGGACTGACCTCTTCCTACAAGCTTGAGGGACTGACCACTTCCTACCAGCTTGAGGGACTGACCACTTCTTACCAACTTGAGGGACTGACCACTTCCTACCAACTTAAGAGACTGACCACTTCCTACCAACTTGAGGAACTTACCACTTCCTACCAACTTAAGGGACTGACCACTTCCTACCAACTTGAGGGACTAAACCACTTCTACCAATTTGAGGGACTGACCACTTCCTACCAACTTGAGGGACTGACCACTTCATACCAGCTTGAGGGACTGACCACTTCCTACCAACTTAAGGGACTGACCACTTCCTACTAACTTGAGGGACTTACCACTTCCTACCAACTTGAGGGACTGACCACTTCCTACCAACTTAAGGGACTGACCACTTCCTACCAACTTTGAGGGACTTACCACTTCCTACCAACTTGAGGGACTGACCACTTCTTACCAACTTGAGGGACTGACCACTTCCTACCAACTTGAGGGACTTACCACTTCCTACAAGCTTGAGGGACTGACCACTTCTTACCAACTTGAGGGACTGACCACTTCCTACCAACTTAAGGGACTGACCACTTCCTACCAACTTGAGGGACTGACCACTTCCTACCAACTTGAGGGACTGACCACTTCCTACCAACTTGAGGGACTGACCACTTCTTACCAACTTGAGGGACTGACCACTTCCTACCAACTTGAGGGACTTACCACTTCCTACCAGCTTGAGGGACTGACCACTTCCTACCAACTTGAGGGACTTACCACTTCCTACCAACTTAAGGGACTGACCACTTCCTACCAACTTGAGGGACTGACCACTTCCTACCAACTTGAGGGACTGACCACTTCCTACCAACTTGAGGGACTGACCACTTTCTACCAACTTGAGGGACTGACCAGATCCTACCAACTTGAGGAACTGACCACTTCCTACCAACTTGAGGGACTGACCACTTCCTACCAACTTGAGGGACTTCCCATTTCCCTACCAACTTAAGGGACTGACAACTTCCTACCAACTTGAGGGACTGACCACTTCCTACCAACTTGAGGGACTGACCACTTCCTACCAACTTGAGGGACTGACCACTTTCTACCAACTTGAGGGACTGACCAGATCCTACCAACTTGAGGAACTGACCACTTCCTACCAACTTGAGGGACTGACCACTTCCTACCAACTTGAGGGACTGACCACTTCCTACCAACTTAAGGGACTGACCACTTCCTACCAACTTGAGGGACTTACCACTTCCTACCAACTTAAGGGACTGACCACTTCCTACCAACTTGAGGGACTGACCACTTCCTACCAACTTGAGGGACTGACCACTTCCTACCAACTTGAGGGACTGACCACTTCCTACCAACTTGAGGGACTGACTACTTCCTACCAACTTGAGGGACTGACCACTTTCTACCAACTTGAGGGACTGACCAGATCCTACCAACTTGAGAACTGACCACTTCCTACCAACTTGAGGGACTGACCACTTCCTACCAACTTGAGGGATTTGACCACTTCCTACCAACTTGAGGGACTGACCACTTTCCTACCAACTTGAGGGATGACCACTTCCTACCAACTTAAGGACTGACCACTTCCTACCAACTTGAGGGACTGACCACTTCCTACCAACTTGAGGGACTGACCACTTCCTACCAACTTGAGGGACTGACCACCACCTACCAACTTGAGGGACTGACCACTTCCTACCAACTTGAGGGACTGACCACCACCTACCAACTTGAGGGACTAACCACTTCCTACCAACTTGAGGGACTGACCACTTCCTACCAACTTGAGGGACTGACCATTTCCCTTTACCAACTTGAGGGACTGACCACCACCTACCAACTTGAGGGACTGACCACCACCTACCAACTTGAGGGACTGACCACCACCTACCAACTTGAGGGACTGACCACCACCTACCAACTTGAGGGACTGACCACTTCCTACCAACTTGAGGGACTGACCACTTCCTACCAACTTGAGGGACTGACCACTTCCTACCAACTTGAGGGACTGACCACCACCTACCAACTTGAGGGACTGACCACTTCCTACCAACTTGAGGGACTAACCACTTCCTACCAACTTGAGGGACTGACCACTTCCTACCAACTTGGGGGACTGACCACGACCTACCAACTTGAGGGACTGACCACCACCTACCAACTTGAGGGACTGACCACCACCTACCAACTTGAGGGACTGACCACTTCCTACCAACTTGAGGGACTGACCACCACCTACCAACTTGAGGGACTGACCACTTCCTCCCAAAACTTGAGGGACTGACCACTTCCTACCAACTTGAGGGACTGACCACCACCTACCAACTTGAGGGACTGACCACTTCCTCCCAACTTGAGGGACTGACCACCACCTACCAACTTGAGGGACTGACCACTTCCTACCAACTTGAGGAACTGACCACCACCTACCAACTTGAGGGACTGACCACTTCCTACCAACTTGAGGGACTGACCACCACCTACCAACTTGAGGGACTGACCACCACCTACCAACTTGAGGGACTGACCACCACCTACCAACTTGAGGGACTGACCACCACCTACCAACTTGAGGTACTGACCACCACCTACCAACTTGAGGGACTGACCACCACCTACCAACTTGAGGGACTGACCACTTCCTACCAACTTGAGGGACTGACCACCACCTACCAACTTGAGGGACTGACCACTTTCTACCAACTTGAGGGACTGACCACCACCTACCAACTTGAGGGACTGACCACTTCCTACCAACTTGAGGGACTGACCACCACCTACCAACTTGAGGGACTGACCACCACCTACCAACTTGAGGGACTGACCACCACCTACCAACTTGAGGGACTGACCACCACCTACCAACTTGAGGTACTGACCACCACCTACCAACTTGAGGGACTGAGCACCACCTACCAACTTGAGATACTGACCACTTCCTACCAACTTGAGGGACTGACCACCACCTACCAACTTGAGGGACTGACCACTTCCTACCAACTTGAGGGACTGACCACCACCTACCAACTTGAGGGACTGACCACTTCCTACCAACTTGAGGGACTGACCCCACATACCACTTGAGGGACTGACCACTTCCTACCAACTTGAGGGACTGACCACCACCTACCAACTTGAGGGACTGACCACCACCTACCAACTTGAGGGACTGACCACCACCTACCAACTTGAGGGACTGACCACCACCTACCAACTAGAGGTACTGACCACCACCTACCAACTTGAGGGACTGACCACCACCTACCAACTTGAGGGACTGACCACCACCTACCAACTTGAGGGACTGACCCCCACCTACCAACTAGAGGTACTGACCACCACCTACCAACTTGAGGGACTGACCACCACCTACCAACTTGAGGGACTGACCACTTCCTACCAACTTGAGGGACTGACCACCACCTACCAACTTGAGGGACTGACCACTTCCTACCAACTTGAGGGACTGACCACCACATACCAACTTGAGGGACTGACCACCACCTACCAACTTGAGGGACTGACCACCACCTACCAACTTGAGGTACTGACCACCACCTACCAACTTGAGGGACTGACCACCACCTACCAACTTGAGGGACTGACCACTTCCTACCAAGGGTGACGATCTGATAACGTTAAAATTACTACTGCTATTTCCAGTCTTGCATTCACCTACATTCGACTGAAGAAGCCTGTTATGCACGCAAAATATTTCGTGAATAATGATATCAAAATGTTACATTGTCTTGCTTATCAACTTGTTTGTATTCTATACAGTTAATATGATTAAGTGATGGTCTCTAAATTTTTAAAGGGATGAACATGTAAGCCAGCTGAAGGTTTCGAACACGGGGTTTTTGGCCATCTAAAACACGCAAGAGGAGAAATTTAATTTCTGTTAAACACACATCACCACCACCACCACCACCACCAGCACCACCACCACCACCACCACCACCACCAATCCAAAATGATATTTGAGCTGTGAAAACTTAATGGCTCATTGGAATGTTTTCACCGTATTTCGTTAACCGTGAAGGAAATCGTTAAAATGATGAATAAATGTATAAGAGAATCTTTCCCAGTCCAGCTTAAATAATTATAGTGTCAACATTATCACAAAGTGACTAGTGTTGATGCGCGTCCCATTAGTTAATTCTCGTAGCTTCACTAAACACACAACTTAATTCTTTAAATACTTTGTAATTACTACGTCTATAAAGAATAAAAATATATAATACAAAAGGGCTTCCTTGAAAATATACAACACAATATTTTGCCAAAGGAGTGAAATTATGCTAACAAGCCTGGAGGAAAATATTCGTATATTCTCAGCGGCTAACTTCTAATGCAACAATTCCAACAAATATGATGGACGTTTTTGCATACATTTTAGCTTATTTCTGACTAATGTTAACCTCTCAAAACATTAATGATATTCTAGTTTAAGTTAGAATTGGTTAGGGACTCGAACCCATGTCGTTTTGGCCCGCGTCATGGTGAGGGAAAATCACATGACACAGGACTACCAAATCCTACAAGAATCACGCACCCAGCTTAGCTAGGTGTTTTACCGTGATCCGAGGAAATACAGTGATGTGGGTGCCTCTGAGCTAATTTCATTCTACTCCCAGTTTGGTGTACTAGACTCCACGAGCAGTATATATATTATTGCAACCAAGAATGAGAGATATTTAATCAATAACAACACTACGACTAGCCGAGGACTCGAACCCATGTTGTTTTGGCCCGCCTCATGGGAAACGAGAATCACATGACGCTGTAACCCACAAGACCGCCAAATCCTACAAGAATCACGCACCCAGTGTTGTTATTGATTAAATGCCACTCGATCGTGTTTACAATAGGATTTGGTGGTCCTGTGGGTTAGAGTGTCATGTGATTTTCGCTCACTATGAGGCAGGCCAAAACGACATGGGTTCGAGTCCTCGGCTAGTCGCAGTGTTGTTATTTATATATATATATATATATATATATATAGGTACCACTTCTAGAACTGGACTGGGAACCCTCATCCACAGAGGAAAACTCAAGGTTCTCCCCAGAGCTGTTTGAATATTTACTTCTAAACAGAAAACACAAACAATATATCAAAGATTATGAATTTCCTCCATCTCTTCCGAAGCTGGACGCAAGCCCAGTATGCAGCAAGCATTCCCCCTCTGGATGGCTACGCTGAGGCGCTGGAACATGAAAGTGGCTGCTCATGGGTCCCTGGTGGTGTCGATGAGTTTGGAGCCCAGTTCTTTGAGGAAACGTGTGGCATTCTTTCCCCATGATCCCAAGGTCTCTGATCCCACTGGGACAATATATATATATATTATAATATATATATATATATATATATATATATATATTATATATATATATATATATATATATATATATTATATATATATGTATCTATATTATATTATATATATATATATATATATATATATATATATATATATATATATATAATATATATTATATATATATATATATATATATATATAAAATATATATATTATATATATATTTACAGCTGTAAAACTCCTGTTTGATTTTAACCTTAACAATCTATCAGTTATCCCTATATCATCATCTTCCTTCTCTATTGTTCTCCCTTTTACCACTTTCTCCTTTCTCCTCCAATTCTCCAATAAAATTTAACTTTCTCTCTCTCTCCTGCTTTACTCTCTCTCATTCTCTTACCCACTGCTCCCTTTCCTCTCGCCCTCTCCATCTTCACCACTCTTGACTCTTAAGAGTGGAGTTCCTGACAGTCTTGGCACTCATATCAACAATGATTAATGGCTCACTGGCCCTTTACAGACTCACGTGACGGAGGAACAGTTAAACAGATTATGCCACAGAGTAGGCATGAACTGTCTTCCTCAGGGATAACCAAAGTAGGATATTCATAACACACATGAAAGTTGGAACGATAAGTTAACACGTACAAGCCTATCGCATTTACGATAATAATTTATCTTATGATAGTAACATTATATTATAAATATATTCCCTGTTAGAGCTGTGTGTATTTATTATTTAGAAAGATTAAATTTGCATATTTATATAAAGATACGCCTGTGTGATCTGATTTTTAGTGAACCTCATAAGTCTTCTGACTCGGGTGCGACGAATTAATTATTACTCTTAAATTGTTTTAATTATATCCCATAGTTTTTGAAGAGGTGGAGTGGTAAGCCAGCGGATGGCCTCGGTCAGATGACCAAAAGCTCCAGCTGCGGGTCATCGTATAACTGAAGACCCGCGTCAGGAAACACTTGTCCTGTTCCCCGATAAATCTTAGCTAGCCTTATTAAAATGCTGGTTCGTGCGAGTGTCGTTCTTAAAACTGAGACCAACAACTGCACTAATTTTAATTTGGTTGCAAAATGATGTGGTATCTAGTTTTCACACTCATAATAAATAGTCATAGAACGGCTAGTTGAAAGTTACTAGCACTCATTATAACTCTAGCAAATCTTTTTTGGTTAGAACCTGTTCTTAAATTAACAATGTTACATCAATTACTTTTGTCAAATATTTCATAACAGGATTATTAAAATGCTGATACTTGCATGCATGAGTGACCTTACTGAAAACAAGTTAGACTAACTTGTTAATGTCTTCCAACTTGGTTGCTGGATGTTGTATATACTTTTGTTATACTCTTGTTACTCTTATTGTAGAGTGGATCATAGGAGTGTCTGAGGTTCGATTCCCCGGTACAAGTGGAAACTTGGGGCCCCTCTTCACCTAGCAGTAAGTAGGTACCTGGGTGTTAGCCATCTTACACCTGCTGATCCTCTTCACCTAGCAGTAAGTAGGTACCTGGGTGTTAGCCATCTTACACCTGCTGACCCTCTTCATCTAGCAGTAAGCAGGTACCTGGGCGTTAGCCATCTTACACCTGCTGACCCTCTTCATCTAGCAGTAAGTAGGTACCTGGGTGTTAGCCATCTTACACCTGCTGACCCTCTTCACCTAGCAGTAAGCAGGTACCTGGGTGTTATCCGACTGGTATGGGTGGCATCCTGGGGGTGGCAATATACCTCAGATAACGCCAGGCTTTGAAATGAGCTAAGATAGAACAATATCTCTTAGCCTGTAAAACCGATTTTATTTTTAAATAATTTGGTTTCTAGCGTTCATATTTTGTTGTAATTCATATTTTAAATTACGGTCTAGAGAGGTTAATATCGGACCAGTAGGCCTAATGGCTGATTTAAACTATAATTTAGCCTATCCTTAAATACGATTGTTAGAGTTTGACAAAACTGCATTTTTTCCCTGTGATTATTATCTTGACTTGTAGATGAATGGTTCAGGGAACCGACACGTTGATAAATTAGACACATATGCAACTCTCGGGTATCTTTATTGAGGAAACGTTTCGCCACACAGTGGCTTCATCAGTCCATACAAAGGAGAAACTTGAAGAACAGGAGGAGAATGAGGTAATCAGTCCCTCAACCTTGAGTCGATGTGGTCAGTCCATCAATCTTAAAAAGCATCCTTTGTATGGACTGATGAAGCCACTGTGTGGCGAAACGTTTCATCAATAAAGATACCCAAGAGTTGCACGTGTCTAATTATCTTGATATACATAACACTGTAGTATTCTTGGCATATATAATGAAATTATAGACAAATAGCTCATAGCATATATAAAAGCTATAGTGTAACAATTTTATTAAATAGTAACTTAGGCTAGTAGGCCTCCTGCAGTGCTGCTGTCCTTGTGTGGGTGTGCAAAAAACAAATATGGCTGCGTTTACGCTATTTTGCATCATTTGTTTTATAGGTACACGTTGCACTGCTTTCCGTTTTATCTGTTATTGCGACTTCTGTTATAGAGATGACAAAAGAATTGACAAGCGATTAACTGCAGTGCACTTCTGTTCTTGTCAACCTGGTATCTCCTCAGCTGCATAGTGATGGTGTCTCCTCAGCTGCATAGTGATGGTGTCTCCTCAACTGCATAGTGATGGTGTCTCCTCAGCTGCATAGTGATGGTGTCTCCTCAACTGCATAGTGATGGTGTCTCCTCAGCTGCATAGTGATGGTGTCTCCTCAACTGCATAGTGATGGTGTCTCCTCAACTGCATAGTGATGGTGTCTCCTCAGCTGCATAGTGATGGTGTCTCCTCAGCTGCATAGTGATGGTGTCTCCTCAGCTGCATAGTGATGGTGTCTCCTCAGCTGCATAGTGATGGTGTCTCCTCAACTGCATAGTGATGGTGTCTCCTCAGCTGCATAGTGATGGTGTCTCCTCAACTGCATAGTGATGGTGTCTCCTCAGCTGCATAGTGATGGTGTCTCCTCAACTGCATAGTGATGGTGTCTCCTCAGCAGCATAGTGATGGTGTCTCCTCAACTGCATAGTGATGGTGTCTCCTCAGCTGCATAGTGATAGTGTCTCCTCAACTGCATAGCGATGGTGTCTCCTTAGCTGCATAGCGATGGTATCTCCTCAGCTGCATAGTGATGGTATCTCCTCAGCTGCATAGTGATGGTGTCTCCTCAACTGCATAGTGATGGTGTCTCCTCAGCTGCATAGCGAGCACCTTTGTGAGTCATCAGGGAGTCACCTCGTACAGGAAGCTATAAAATGTGCTTCCCTAAATTATTTTTTCTCTAGTGAACAGATTCCTGGATAAGCTCGTGAAAGCACTCAGGCATTTCTGGATATGTTTTAGTGAGGTTTTTCTCTTTAGGTATTTCCAATCACATTTTATTGTGATTTCTTCCTGTATGTACCAAATGTGTATATGAATGCATATATGTATATATATATATAAATATATATATATATATATATATATATATATATATATATATATATATATATATATATATATATATATATTTATATTATATCCTTCGCTAGTGTATCTTTTTCTTTAATTAGTTTTTCCTTCTTTTAACAAGACTGTCAAGACAGGTTAGGGGCAGAGGTGTGAGACGGTGTGAGAGAGGGAGGGGGGAAGGGACGGAGGCACCTGGGCCAAGAGGTTGACCAACAACCATCTTGCTACAAAGCCAGCAACCAACATCCCATTCCTCAGTAGTCTCCTTATTTAGCGATGGTGGAGATATTTTTTTACACATACTGAGAGGTGTATATACAGCTAAAAGTTGTTACTTTTTTATATTTTAGGGATTAATGTATTTTTGTCTGGTGAATAATTTATAGGCAGCCTTGTTTACCCACGTGCGTTAATAGGCTTTAAGATTAAACCCAACAAGTTACTTTGTTAACAATATCTCAGAACACTCCTGTATTTGTGTAGTGGTAAACCAGAGTCCTCTTTTGTTCAACTTATTTATAAATCAACATAAGATTGTAAACCAACTAACCTCAAAGCCACTCAGGTACCATCCTAGATATTTTAAGCCCATGTTTTCTTACCGAGGTCCCAGGACAGAAACGCTTCCAATAAAATGTACTAGTTTTTGTATTTTATCTTCTTCAAGATAGCGACTAGTTGATGAGACACATTCACAACGCTTAGACATCTTTATTGGTGAAACTTGTACACTTGTTTGGTGGTGTATAGATGAGAGACAATCTCTAAACATGCTGGGTATAGATCCTTAATTAAGAATACAAACAGGACATATACATCGAGATATAAATATTAGTATATATAGTAGGGACTTTAAACAAATGTAGAAGTGTTTTTTGGCTTAAGGATGCTAAGGATGATATTTTTAATAGGGATAATAGTGTTTGCCATAGTCAAAAAACAAGGTTGCAAATATCTGGTACCATCCCATTAAGATAACTATCTTAACAGAAATAATAACAATATTAAGCATAATTACTTCTGAACAATGACTTGACAGCGTTGCATGTATTGCGTGTGCAACATTTCCATTTTATTTATGGAAGCTAAGGCGAATACATTACCCCCACAACACTCCGCTGAATAAGAGAAAGTCAGAAGACAAAATCCTCCCCGCCCATAAAAACACAAAGAAGAATAATAGAGATATTTATTCAAGAGTTTCTGAGCTTATCCCGAGGTTCACGTCCTCTGCCACAGCATCACACTTACAACCTCTCCACTGGGAATAAAGAAAACAAATACACGAAAGGCATAAATATATTAGCAATCACAGGAAAATTTATGTGAGATCAAAATAAATAAAATGATAAAACACTAGTAAATCCACCTATAAACAAATGGGAATAAAAAGTAACAATATGACAAGTGTGAAAAAAGAAAAATCCTGAGTATTGTAAAGGAGAGAATGTTTTCTTCCTAATAGACAGAGTTCAGCAGCTTCGTGTATTTTGAAGGCAAGGCAACACATTGTTTCATATGTTAGAATAGCTATACACAAATAACCCGCACATAAAAGAGAGAAGCTTACGACGACGTTTCGGTCCGACTTGGACCATTGACAAAGTCACACTGCGACTCGATGCAGATTTCCATAGAAGTTTCCTCTTTCCTCACAGCGACGGATTATAGCTCTTGTCCTTCCGTCATCAATGAATGTGGAATGAGTGTGAATAAGAGAGATTTAAGCACAAATAACTGGTACATGGGAGAAAACGTGAGACGCTAGCCTAGTGTTCTCTCTCCAACATCCCGATATGGGTTAGACAGGACGGCACAGTCCCTCCTATATCTAAGGGTTATGTTTATAAATCATGATTTTTAAAGGAGTGGCAGGCTTTAGTCAGATGACCAAAAGCTCCAGAGGCGGGGCATCATATAACTAAGACCCTCGTCAGGAAACCCTTGTAATGTTTCCTGACGAACCTTACCTAACTTAATATCTTGACTCAGCAATGCTTGGCTCGCCTTCACGGTAGGCGTCTTCAGTCGAATACAGAGGAGGCAGCAGAAGCGGTGGAGATGTAGAGACGATGTAATCATTCCATCACCCACGAATTAGTACTTTTGAGGAGTTAGTCCCTTAGCCTAGAGTTCAGTTCCATAGTCTGGTAACTTTATATTCAGGGGTACAGCTCCTGGCCTGTGTATTCACTTTCTACGTTCGAGTCTCACAACAACTTTTGAAAATATGTAATATATATGTGCCGAATAAGTAAAACTTGCCATTTTGGATTAAACAGCAACGTACCTCTTGCCGAATAAGGCAAGCAAAAATTTTGCATGCAATAATTTCGCAAAAATCATTCTGAATTTAACAAAAAAAATGTATTTCATTAAATTTGCTTATAATTAAATTATTGTACCTTGTATAAAATATATTTGGTTGGATTAGACTAAATTAAATTGCGCTTATTATAATAAGGTTAGGTAAGTTTCCTAGAGTTCTTTTGGCACAAAATCATTAATTTTTATATTAACATAAATGAAAAAAATATCTTTAAATGTATAAGAGAAAATTTTAAAAAGACTTAATTTTAAATGAGTTCTTGCTAACTGACTAGTTTTACCTATTCGGCACGGTACACACACACACACACACACACACACACACACACACACACACACACACACACACACACACACACACACACACACACACACACACACACACACACACACACATATATATATATATATATATATATATATATATATGTATATATATATATATATATATATATATATATATATATATATATATATATATATATATGCAATAAGATCACAGTAAACAGGTGATTTCAGAATATGCAGAACAACCACTCTGAAAAAATAGAGAAATTCCAAGCGCTTTCGTGACTACTCACATCATCAAGGAACTATGAAAGTAAAGCATCCAAGGATGCTTTACTTTCATAGTTCCTTGATAATGTGAGTAGTCACGAAAGCGCTTGGAATTTCTCTATTCTTTCAGAGTGGTTTTTGCATATATATATATATATGTATATATATATATATATATATATATATATATATATATATATATATATATATATATATATATATATATATATATATATATATATATATATATGTGTGTGTGTGTGTGTGTGTGGTGTGTGTGTGTGTGTGTGTGTGTGTGTAATAATAATCTCGGAAAACTCAACATCGAAAACTAACACTAAATATTGGTTGGAGAAAACATTCACTATACATTTCTGCGAGTGAAAATTGGATAATTTAGGCAGCAGTGTAACAAGAAAAAATTTAAGGATGGTAGACAGAAAAACCTGATTTTATTATGTATGTATTTCTTCTGTGTATATTTTTACTTATTTTCTTAGTGTGAACATTTCAGTCTGTCTGCCTGTTTACGTAAATGATTTACACGGTTGAATTTACACCTACCTCGACTTATTTCTGGAAAGGCATAAAATTTGGAATTATGAGAATTAAGTGTACAAATCAAAAACAGGAATAAATAAAAGGGATATAATTAGCGTTTTGAAAATATTTAACCAAACAAAACTCACAGCAACGGCTTCAAGTTGGACTGATTTAGATTGAGAAGGGACGTGAGGAGGTGCTGTTGTGGCAATAGAGTTGTAGATGAGTGGAGCAAAGTGTCATAACTATGACCAGATCTGCGGGAAAACTGAGTAACTTTAAATTAAGTAGGATATAAAACGGTATATAATACCGACAGGTTTCTTAGTAAGACACATGTGAAAAAATTGGGTATCTTTATTCCGTAACGTTTCGCCCACACAGTAGGCTTCTTCAGAAGATTTAGCAAAAGCAAGAGAGATGTGAAACACGATGTTATCAGTCCATCACCCTTGAAAACGTAGTTCTGAGGTGGTCAGAAGCTTAAACAACAGCAAGGAGGCGTATATACTGTCAAAATGCGAGTTGCCCACATTAGAACTGAGAAGGGATGGATTTGAGAGGGCCCTGCCCTCTCAGTGATTACCTGCCATACTGTTGCCTCAGCTTCTGGCCACCTCAAAACCACGTCTTCAAGGGTGATGTACTGATTACATCATTTTTATTTCGTATTTCTGAATTTGGCTGAAACGTAACAACAATAAAGATACCCAACTTTTGCACGTCTTATTTACCGGCCCATGCTAGGTAGATCTAACTCACACCCACCCACTCATGTACTGGTCTAACCTATTTTTAAAACTACTCAAAATTTTTAATTCAATAATGCCGCTGCTCGTGAATTTGTATTATATTCTCCAGTGACCACAAAAGTCCTATAATTTTTGAAATTTCCCATACATTAATTTTTCTACATATATTTAGGCCATTAGAAAGAAATCTTGGCGTAAGCCTCCGGAGAAAGAAATTCTGGCTTGCGTCCCCAATACTAAGATTTTGGCTTGCGTCCCCCGGACTAAAATTCTGGCTTGCGTCCCCAGGACTAAGATTTTGGCTTGCGTCCCCCGGACTAAAATTCTGGCTTGCGTCCCCAGGACTAAGATTTTGGCTTGCGTCCCCCGGACTAAAATTCTGGCTTGCGTCCCCCAGACTAAAATTCTGGCTTGCGTCCCCCAGACTTAAATTCTGGGTTCCCCATTGATTAATCTCTTCCCGTAATACTGCCCACAGCAGTTTGCTGTCGCCTTGTACCTATTCACTGCTAGTGAACAGAGGCAGCAGGTGTAAGGAAACATGCCCACACATTCACTCCAGGATTGAATCCGGGCGTCTTTAGTTGTTAGATGAAGGTGCTACTACTAAACAAGGAGCAACTCTCTCTCTCTCTCTCTCTCTCTCTCTCACTCTGCCACTTTCGCTATTTTTGCCCACAAATATATATCTTTTTAAATGTTCAAAGAGGAATTGTGTATATGTATTATATATATATATATATATATTATATATATATATATATATATATATATATATATAATATAATATATATTAATATATATTATAAATGAGAGAGAGAGAGAGAGAGAGAGAGAGAGAGAGAGAGAGTCGTCGTGTTAGTGTGATAGCTTGAGATAAAAGTGAACAAGCAGTGAATCACCAGTATCCCCCCCTTAACTCTGGGTTACCCCTCCTTCCCCTCCTCCTCCCCCCTCCTCCAAAGTCAACAAGCCACTCCTTAACCAAGCCAGGACCTCGTATTCAAGATTCTGCTGGTGCTGGTGCTGCTGCTGTTGGTGCTGCTGCTGCTGCTGCTGCTGCTGCTGCTGCTGGTGCTGCTATTGCTGCTGCTGCTGCTGCTGCTGCTGCTGGTGCTGCTGCTGCTGCTGCTGCTGCTGCTGCTGCTGCTGCTGCTGTCGTGCTGGGTGCTGCTGCTGGCTGCTGTGCTGCTGCTACTGCTGCGTGCTGCCTGCTGCTGCTGCTGACTGCTGCTGCTGCTGCTGCTGCGCTGCTGCTGTGCTGCTGCTGCTGCTGCTGCTGCCTGCTGCGTGCTGCTGCTGCTGCTGGTGCTGGTGCTGCTGCTGCTGCTGCTGCTGGCTGCTGCTGCTGGTGTGCTGCTGCTGCTGGTGCTGGTGCTGGTGCTGCTGGTGCTGGTGCTGCTGCTGCTGCTGGTGCTGCTGCTGCTGCTGGTGCTGGTGCTGGTGCTGGTGCTGCTGTGGCTGTGCTGCTGCTGCTGCGGTGCTGGTGCTGCGCTGTGCTGGTGCTGGTGCTGCTGTGCTGCTGCTGTGCTGCTGGTGCTGGTGCTGGTGCTGTGCTGCTGCTGCTGTGCTGCTGCTGGCTGGTGCTGGTGCTGTGCTGCTGCTGCTGGTGCTGGTGCTGGTGCTGGTGCTGGTGCTGCTGCTGTTGCTGCTGGTGCTGGTGCTGGTGCTGGTGCTGCTGCTGCTGGTGCTGCTGCTGGTGCTGGTGCTGGTGCTGGTGCTGTGCTGGTGCTGGTGCTGTGCTGGTGCTGGTGCTGGTGGCTGGTGGCTGCTGGTGCTGCTGCTGGTGGCTGGTGCTGCTGCTGCTGCTGGTGCTGCTGCTGTTGCTGGTGCTGGTGCTGGTGCTGGTGCTGCTGGTGCTGGTGCTGGGTGCTGGTGCTGTGCTGCTGGTGCTTGCTGGTGCTGGTGGTGCTGGTGCTGCTGGCTGCTGCTGTGTGCTGGTGCTGCTGGTGCGTGCGCTGCGTGCTGGTGCTGTGCTGCTGGTGCTGGTGCTGGTGCTGTGCTGGTGCTGCTGGTGTCTGGTGCTGGTGCTTGGGTGCTGGGTGCTGCTGGTGCTGGTCTGCTGGGTGCTGGTCTGTGTGCTGGTGCTGCTGGTGCTGGTGCTGGTGCTGCTGGTGCTGGTGCTGGTGCTGCTGCTGCTGGCTGTGCTGCTGGCTGCTGGTGCTGCTGCTGGTGCTGGTGCTGCTGGTGCTGCTGCTGGTGCTGCTGGTGCTGCTACTGGTGCTGGTGCTGCTGCTGGTGCTGCTGCTGGTGCTGCTGCTGGTGCTGGTGCTGCTGCTGGTGCTGCTGGTGCTGCTACTGGTGCTGGTGCTGCTGCTGGTGCTGCTGCTGTGCTGCTGCTGCTGGTGCTGCTGGTGGTGCTGCTGCTGCTGGTGCTGCTGGCTGCTGGTGCTGCTGGTGCTGCTGTGCTTGCTGGTGCTGTGCTGCTGGTGCTGCTGTGCTGGGTGCTGCTGGTGCTGCTGGCTGCTGCTGACTGGTGCTGGTGCTGGTGCTGGTGCTGGTGCTGCTGCTGGTGCTGGTGCTGCTGTCTGCTGCTGTGCTGCTGGTGCTGCTACTGGTGCGTGCTGCTGCTGGCTGCTGCTGGTGCTGCTGCTGGGCTGCATGTCAATCTGGCTGCTTCACTGTTCCTTCTGGCGTGACGGTGCCAGCCATTGACTCTGTTGGCTTGTGTCTGCGGTCGCGTTTAGTCCAGCTGTTGCTGGTGCTGTGAATGGTGCAGGCGTGCCTCAAGCTGCTGATCTGCATGTACTACGCTGGTGCTTGTCCATGTTGCATAATCATAGAATTAAAGCTGCTATGACCACGACTGCTGGTTGAGGCTGTTACTTATTCTGCTCTAGCTCGCTGTTCTTGTTGTGTGCTGCTGCAATCACCGGCCTCGCTCAACTAGTTCACTTCTGGCAGTGACATGCCGATGACATTAATTCATATGGCTTCGAAGATCCGTCACGCAGAAAAATATAAACAAATATTATAGACAGAAAATAGCCATGCTAACACTGAATAATTTCGAATGTAAATTCACTGGTTGTTCACATTTTATAATTCTTCAAAATTTCATAGTTTTGATTAATTGAACAACAACCCAGTTAAGGCTGATTACCTACTAATATTCCCGAATCATACATTCACCAGCTAACAGAAATTCCTGACGAATTACCCTGAACAGAAAGTTACCCTGAACAGAAAATTTACCTGAACAGAAAATTCCCGAACAGAAAATTACCTGACCAATCACCAGCCAAAAAAACCAACAAAAAAAAGAAAAAAAATAAACAGCAAAATTTACCTGAACAAAATTTGAGGATAAATTTTACGTGGACATTAATTACCCTGCAAAAATTCTTACGATTGCCCTAAACCTAAAATTAACTGTTCCTTGAAAATAGCCTACAGAAATATTCCGACGAATTACCCCAAGCAGAAACCAGTACCCTGAACAGAAAATTACCCTGAACAGAAAATTACCCTGAACAGAAAATTACCCTGAACAGAAAATTACCCTGAACAGAAAATTACCCTGAACAGAAAATTACCCTGAACAGAAAATTACCCATGAACAGAAAATTACCCTGAACAGAAAATTACCCATGAACAGAAAATTACCCTGAACAGAAAATTACCCTGAACAGAAAATTACCCTGAACAGAAAATCACCCTGAACAGAAAATTACCCTGAACAGAAAATTACCCTGAACAGAAAATTACCCTGAACAGAAAATTACCCTGAACAGAAAATTACCCTGAACAGAAAATTACCCTGAACAGAAAATTACCCTGAACAGAAAATTACCCTGAACAGAAAATTACCCTGAACAGAAAATTACCCATGAACAGAAAATTACCCTGAACAGAAAATTACCCATGAACAGAAAATTACCCTGAACAGAAAATTACCCTGAACAGAAAATTACCCTGAACAGAAAATCACCCTGAACAGAAAATTACCCTGAACAGAAAATTACCCTGAACAGAAAATTACCCTGAACCAATACCTCTGATACTCATAGACATTGTCAGTGATAAATAAATAAATCTTGATTATCCATAAATGTGGACTACAAATGTGTTACAATGATGTCTTGCACAGAGACGCCTCCAGTTATGTAAATCACGTTGGACCAAAGGTTTCCAGAGTCAAGATCTCAATCTTGACCTTAACACTGTGATCTTAACACTATGGTCTTAACACTGTGACCTTAACACTGTGATCTTACCATTGTGACCTTAGAAATACTATTGCTCTATTTTTCGTAACTCAGACTACATAAAGGTAGAAAAAGGGCAGCTAAGTAACCGAGCATCAAGAAGCGTTCGTATTTGGACTAATGTTACTTGTAAGTCATGGAATGGGTTGCCTAAAGCCTCCCTTCCCACGCTTTGTTTTCTTTCTTTCTGTAAAAAAAATATCCCTGCCTTCTATTGTATTTTGATGGAAAGTGTCAATTGTTTTTTCCCTTCGAGAGGGAAGGAGGGGATTCTTTGAGACCGGTGATAGTCTCTAGGTCCATGAAACTGGAGCTGCCCTACGGTGGATCGAATCTGCCTCCTATTCCTCAATCGCTGTATGACCCATACGGGTGCAACGCTTCCCGTTTTCTGCTGCGATTATTCCGCCAAGCGTGTGTTTCCTGTTGTGCATGAGTATCAGGTCCCTGTTTAAATATTTTTCAGTTGCTTCTTTCCTGTTGATGGTGGCGGTGTTCCAGCAGACTTCCAGACGTTGGTCTTAGTTACATGACCCATTCCGTGGAACTTCTGGTTTAATAACCCAGGTCTTCCTCGGTTATAAAACACAATAATAATCATTAGAGGAGACAGCATGTTATCCGCTCTATTAAATGATGTAAAGGATCTCCACACAGTAGCATCCTGTGGTAATTTACGTTGATAGGGCAGGTTTTGTTCGTCAGGAAACAGGAAATTGCCTCCTGGCTCGTGTTATTATCATATAATGATGCACGCAGTGATTAAGCAACCACTCGCTTACTGGAGTAAAGTGGTGGTTGTAGTAGTAGTAGAAGCAGCAGCAGCATTAGTAGTAGTAGTAGTAGTAGTAGTAGTAGTAGTAGTAGTAGTAGTAGTAGTAGTAGTAGTAGTAGTGAATAAAACGGTACAGTACCGTGGCTGGAACAATACACAAATACCAGCAAATGTAAGACTGAAACCTGGTCCTAGTCCGGTCTTGAAACATCGTCACAAGCTTCGTTCTTCCATATGCGGGCATTTGTGAATAGTAAGTAGTAGTATCAGTAGCAGCAGTATGTTTAACGGGTTTTATACATGATGAACACCCGTATCAAGAGACACTTGTCCTGTCTGCTGGCGAATATTATAACAACAAGAATCTCAGGTGAACACTGGCCATTCTTGTGCTCTCTTGGCTTCGCAACAGGTCTTCAGAGCAAACACTTGTTTTATGTAGAATTTATCACACCGGCCAAATCGTGTAAGAATGTTTAACTTTTCTAATTACCCAAGGATTCTGTTGTCTTTACGAAGTTTACCAAGATTCTGCTGTCTTCATGAAGTTTTCCAAGACTCTGCTGTTTTTATGAAGTTCTTCAAGTTCTTTACTGAAATTCTCCAAGATTCTGGTATCTTATGAAGTTCTCCAAGAGGCTGCTGTCTTTACTGAGGTTCTTCAAGGCTCTATTGTCTTTATCAAGACCTCCAAGACTTTGGTGTTTTTAGGAGGTTAGACAAAGCTATGTTTATTGTGAGTGGACATAAGACGCTCCTTTTAACTCATTCCCTCTACCCTCTTCCTCCTCCATCTCTCCGTGGTCTCTCTCACTCCTTTTCCCACCTCAATTTCTTTCACTTTCTGCTGTTGTTAGGTTTCTAATGACAAATACTGGAAGCGTCAACGGAAAAGCTGCCTTATCAGTCCCCCACAAATTCCATTAGCCCCCAAATAGAAAAGCAATAATGATTCAAAACAAGTCTGAAAATTTAGACACATATGCAACATCTGGGTATCTTTATTGTAGATGTTTCGCCATGCAGTGGCTTTATCAATTCTTCCATTTAAGGACTTGAATGGAAGACAGAAGAAATGTATACACAAGATGAGGTAATCAGTCCCTCAGCCTTGGAGTTGATGTGAAGAGCACCGTAGTCGTGAAGATTCTGGAGCACAGGCAAGAAGGCTGGTGCTTATATACTGGCTTCAGGTGGAATGGGACGGGTAGCAGACGAGGGCATAGTTACTGGTAGGTGGGATTCCCCAGCAGAAGTAGGTCATACCCAAGATATGGGTTAGTGGTAGTAGTAGTTAGTAGTAGTAGTAGTAGTAGTAGTAGTAGCAACCGTGAAGAAGGTAGTACAGCTGTCCTCTGATGGCGATACGTCTACATTAAAGATACCCAGATGTTGCAAATGTGTCTAATTTTCATCTTGCCGTTATTGTATACCATTCATGTACAAAACAAGTCTCTTAGCCCCCTTCCTTTTCCAATAAATTAGCGCCCACTTCACCTCCCTAATACAGAAATTCTTGCGCCACACCTGATGACAAATCTCCTGCGGTTGTGTTGCGCTGTATGTCTGATTTTCTGGTATTATCGTAGGTTGTGTATGATTTGTCACCGGTGTGAGCAAGTTGTCATGATATATGTATTACAGTTGACTGAATGTATATCTGTGTGTGACTAGTTAATGATCTAAGTCAGACCGATACGTCGTCATGTTTCTTTCTCTTATGTGTGAGTTGTGTATTGTTCCACTCAGGGTATTGTGCCATTTTGTTATTGAGTGGTCTTGTTTTTGTGGGTTTTTTTTTGTTTTTTTGTTGCCTTTTTTCGGTTTGTCTTCGCTATTTTTTTTATACTTTTTCTTTTCTGGGCGAGATGTTTCTTGGGACGCAATACGATGTGCATTTTTTTTTGCTGTCGAGATTATTTACAACAGTTAACATTAAAATTATTCGTTGTGACTAATAATCACACGATCGGTTCTTGTTAAACTTTCTCCCGTTGACGCAGGAATTTCCTGTTATTGTTACTGGGTGTTTCACGATCCTGTTGCTGGTATTGTTAGTGACTGTTTTATCATCCGGTAGAGTGAGTCAGTGTGGGATTCATGCCGGGTGTAAATTTGCAACTCGTTCGTTTAATCTTTTTACATGTCCTTTTTTCCTGATCTGCCCACTTTCACACCTCCTTGCTCTCCCTCTAACCTCTCTGCCCACTTTCACACCTCCTTGCTCTCCCTCTAACCTCTCTGCCCACCTTCACACCTCCTTGCTCTCCCTCTAACTTCTCTGCCCACCTTCACACCTCCTTGCTCTCCCTCTAACTTCTCTGCCCACCTTCACACCTCCTTGCTCTCCCTCTAACTTCTCTGCCCACCTTCACACCTCCTTGCTCTCCCTCTAACTTCTCTGCCCACCTTCACACCTCCTTGCTCTCCCTCTAACTTCTCTGCCCACCTTCACACCTCCTTGCTCTCCCTCTAACCTCTCTGCCCACTTTCACACCTCCTTGCTCTCCCTCTAACCTCTCTGCCCACCTTCACACGTCTTGCCCTGAGTATCACCTCGGTGCACCTAGACACATTTGCGTCATTCACTCTCTTAAACCCTTGACTAGACACTTAGGAATGTTCTTTCTCCTTGATCCCCCTCACACCCTCTCCCCCCTCTCTCTCTGTCTTATACAAGAGGTCTTTTAATTGTTCCGTAGCTCGATTGCTAGTGCAATCAGCTCACACACTGAGGTCCATGGTTCGATCCCAGGTACTGGTGGAAACATTAGGACGTGTTTTCTTAAGACACCTACTGTCCCTGTTCACCTAGCAGTAAAATACCTAGGTGTTAGTCAATTTGTATGGGTCGCATTCTGGGGACAAAATTAACCTAATGTGCCCGAAATGCTCTACATAACAAGCGGCTTTATATAGAGTCGTACGTCACTGAAGTCACCTGTAGAAGTAAAGATTATTATTATTATTATTATTATTATTATTATTATTATTATTATTATTATTATTATTATTATTGCTATTGTTAATATTAACAATGAAGGTAGAGTAGCAATTAGTAATAAAAGAATAAGTCCTTGTACTCAGCACAGCCTTCAGTTCCAGGCTTATGAAATAGTGGTTCCTAACTTTATTTCGAGTACCAGGACCCTTTTAATCTTAAAATATTTAGTGGTACATCAAATAAACTTGGCTGCCAATTTACGTAAATTGGCGGATAATTGGGTAATCAGTCGATAATTATATTTTTCAAAGGGGTGGACGGGTAGGCCAGTGGAACTCCTCGGGCGGATGACCAAAAGCTCCAGTGGCGGGTCTTTACAGGAGTGAGACCCGCGTCAGGAAACACTTGTCCTGTTTCCTGACAAACCTTACCTAACCTAACCTAACCTAACCCTAAATTAGTCACTGGTGGGAAGCCTTGCGGATATCTGGAAATAATTCAGAGGCCCTTCCCAGTGGTTAGGTTAGGTAAGATTCCTCAGGAAAGAGGACAAGCGCTGTTTCCTGTTACTGGAGTTTTTGGTCAACTGATCAAGTCCTTCCACTGGCTTACCAGTCCACCCCTTTAAAAATTAATATTGTTAATTAATCTGTATTCCCAGTGGTCATTTTTTTAATATTTTTATATTAAAAATCAGTCCCGTGTGCCTTTTAATCGGTCGGCTAAACAAACTGGAAATTTGGTATTAATTTACTAAACGCAATCAGTGGAATTTGCATATTGTGCAGAGAATTATTTTGTGAAGGTGGAATTTTTGGGATAGATTGTCTCTGTTTCGTCTTCTTCTGATCAATAAAAGTTATTTTTTTATCTGGGGACAAATATTATTTTGCTTTATTTTACGTTGGTATTTTTAGAGTTTGGTAAAAGTATTTAATTCAGGGTTTAGTGATGCTGTAGATGCTAATTGGGGAATTAGTTGTGGTGGTTCGTGGAAATGAGTGGAATATTGTGGTCTGAAATATTTACATATTAAATAGAAGTCATAGACCGTTGTGTCACTTTGTGGAGGTCTGCTTTACTGACCTGGTCGTATCATTAATTTAACTATTGCTTGAGAAAGGTTACCCGGTTGATGTTCTACTGCCCTGGTCTGTCACCTCTTGTAGTGGCTGCCTTGTGACTCACCCAACAACTGTGCTACTTACTGTCTTGGATTAGTGGGTGACTTATGATTATCACCCACTGGCTGCCTGAGTCACCCATTGTCACCCAGGGATGGGTGATTGTATTGCTGGTAAAGGTCTCTGGTGACCCACTGGCTAGCTGCTTCATAGCCTGTCGCTGCCCGCCCAGTGTAACCCATCGCCTGCCACTTACCACCCCCCATTTACCAGCCACCCACCAATGACGCGCCACCCACCACAGTGGCTGACCAAGCTTAAGCTGTGACCCACCAGTAACCCCAGTATTTGCTGCCCGTGGTACTGCCTTCTCCATGCTGACTGTAATTAACTGTGATGCCGCTGTCTGTTGCCTGGAAAGATTTTACTGCTCTATTGAGAACTACTGTTATGCTATGCTGAGAACTGCTGTTAGCCAGACTACTGTTGGTGCTGTGCTGAGAGCTGTTATTAGCTGGACTGCTGTCGTCTAACTTGGGTGGATATTACTGCTATGTTGGAGTGGGGTGCTCAGAATGCTGGGTGTTGTGCTAGGGAAGGATAGCCTGCCATCCAGCATCCGCCATCTTCGGAGATGAGGAAGAATGTCATCAGTGGGGATGGACACAAGCGGTTGCTCCCAGCTACTTTGTCGGATCCCTGACTCTCAGGCTGTGCTGATACCAGCTGGTATGGTAGCAATTGACCAGTCCTCAAGAAGACACCTGCTGGCTGCTACCCAATCCGTACGCAACCTGTATTGCTGGCCTGCCTGTACTGCTAGTATGGTGCTGTCCTGCCAGCCAGGAAGAATACCGGAATGTATGCTCTTCCTACGTCTACTTTCAGAACCACGGGTCTGAAACGGCATCAACATGTCCAGGCTTCAAGATTTGTTTTGACTCTGACATGCTAAAAATTAGCGACATTAGAAGCCTCGTTAAGTCAAAATACCCTGAGAAGCAGACCGTAAACAAATAGAGAAGGTCAGACGAACCAAAAGTTAGAATATATATATATATATATATATATATATATATATATATTATATATATATATATATATATATATATATATATATATATATATATATATATATATATATATATATATATATATAAAGGCCTAAAATTCCATCTCATCTTGATTCTATATCTCAAGTTGGGAAACAATAGAGGCGCGATCCTTGGCGGTGGACAGTGACACACGGGAGAGAGCATCAGCGGCGAGGGGAATCCAATCCTGATTCATGGAGTTTAATCCCATGCTTGAGGGCCCGGAAATGCCTTTCGTGTTGTGGGAGTGATAGTGCTTGTTCTGCCGATCCCGCTCTACGGAAGTTTGCTCTTACCTCGTCTGGCGGAACACAGAGACGGTGTGGAAATACGAAGTCTCTCTCTCCTTCTCTTTCTCTCTTTCTCTCTTTCTCTCTCCATCTATAACCTACTAATGACACTGGAATGCTAGAAATGTTTAGTAAGTCGACACGAGGAAGTTGTGTGAGGGTTGGAAGGAAGGAGGAAGACATGTGAGTCAAGGTAGGTGGGAAGAAGGGACGAGACGAGGAAAGAGGGTGGGAAGAAACGAGGGGAGAGATTCGTCAGTTAAATGGAAGGTGGTGGGAGGGAGGAAAGGTGGAATAGATGGAAGGGAACTCGTGGGTTATTAGGAAGGTAGAATGGAGAGATGGAGGGAAGGAAGGTAGGAGGGAGGAATGGAAGGAAGTTAGGAGGGAGGGGGAAAGTGAATGTAACGAGTGAAACCTTCCCAAATGAGAGAAAAGAAGAGGAATAATGGAGAGAGAAGAGTTAGGCCAAAGATAAGATGGATGTGAATGAATAAGAAAAGAAGAGTTTCCCGTAGCTCAGTTGGTAGCGCACTCAGCTCACACAATGAGGCCCGTGGTTCGATCCCCGGTACGGGTAGAAACATTAGGGCGTGTTTCCTTAAGACACCTGCTGTCCATGTTCACTTAGCAATAAAAATAGGTACCTGGGTGTTAATCGACTGGTGGGGGTTGCATCCTGGGGACAAAATCGATCTATTTTACCGGAAATGTTCTGTCAGCTATGATCTGTTTACATTGTACATGCACTTATAGAAATAAAGATTATTATTATTATTATTATAATTATTATTATTATTATTATTATTATTATTATTATTATTATTATTATTATTATTATTATTATTATTATTATTATTATAATTATTATTATTATTATTATTATTCTTATTATTATTAAAGAGGATGGGAGAGAATGGATCAAAAAGGGAAAACGAAACAGAAGAGAGAAAAACAGAATAATTTAAGGCTGAAAACAAGGAATCTGGTTAGAAAGAACATAGAATGAACCAAGGAGAGAGGGTAGAGAAAAATCAATCAATCCAGCATAAACCAGACTCAGGTTCCCAAATCACCATAAACACAACTCAACAAAACCAGAATTAAACAAAAAACTGACAAGTCGAGCACACGGACCCGCTACCCTAAATAAGTAACAACGTCTGGAGAACCTCGGTCTGGCTATTGTTTGCTGAGGAGACGCCTCTACGGGCGGGATACCTGAGGCAGGGCGCGGCGCTGACCACAGCGGGGCACGCATGCAAAATAATAAGTCGACTCGTAACCGGATGAGGTGTATGAGAGAATAAATTATGTAGATGAGGGAATAGGACAAGGCGGTGAATAAACCCGCTGAGTAGAAGTGACCACGTTGTGGGTGTGGGTTCATTATGACTATAGACGTCTCCCTTTGGATGAACTATAGATGGCCCCCTTTTTGTTTTAAGTGAGTTTACCCTAAAACTGTTTTCTTAATATTACGGATTGTTCCTAAGACAATTATCAGATATATCTATATTCACAATTTAAAGTCTTTTATATCGTATCGAAGTTTGACTGTATTTCTAACTATTGCCACGTCATTAATGTTAATTTCACTAGTTCATTGTTACATTATCGGTGATTGCGGGTTTGCTGTCTTCTAATAACATTATTTTTTCTCCAGTATAATCTACCGCATTTGCTTTGGTTGCTTTCGTAAGGTGAAATCTGGAATCTTTCCTTAATTCATGGTATAACTTAACAAATTCATGGTATAACTTAAATTCATGGTATAACTTAACAAATTCATGGTATAACTTAACAAATTCATGGTATCACTTAACAAATTCATGGTATAACTTAACAAATTCATGGTATAACTTAACAAATTCATGATATAACTTAACAAATTCATGGTATAACTTAACAAATTCATGGTATAACTTAACAAATTCATGGTATAACTTAACAAATTCATGGTATAACTTAACAAATTCATGGTATAACTTAACAAATTCATGGTATCACTTAACAAATTCATGGTATCACTTAACAAATTCATGGTATAACTTAACAAATTCATGGTATCACTTAACAAATTCATGGTATACCTTAACAAATTCATGGTATAACTTAACAAATTCATGGTATAACTTAACAAATTCATGGTATAACTTAACAAATTCATGGTATAACTTAACAAATCTTTGAGGACAATAGTGGTTAACTGCCCGGTGGCCTGGTGGCTAAAGCTCCCGGTTCACACACAGAGGTCCCGGGTTCGATTCCCGGCGGGTGGAAACATTTCGACACGTTTCCTTACACCTGTTGTCCTGTTCACCTAGCAGCAAATAGGTACCTGGGTGTTAGTCGACTGGTGTGGGTCGCATCCTGGGGGACAAGATTAAGGACCCCAATGGAAATAAGTTAGACAGTCCTCGATGACGCACTGACTTTGTTGGGTTATCCTGGATGGCTAACCCTCCTTGGTTAAAAATCCGAACGATATCTTATCTTATGTTATCTTAATTGTGTTGCTCAGATCTCTACAACACAATTGTCATCAGTGATTTGTTAATAAAAAGTAGGGGCGCCATTGGTACACTAAGAGAAAACACCATAAGTGTCCGGGGCCCAAAACTGTTCAACAGCCTCCCATCAAGCATTAGGGGAATTGCCAATAAACCCCTGGCTGCCTTCAAGAGAGAGCTGGACAGATACCTAAAGTCAGTGCCGGATCAGCCGGGCTGTGGCTCGTACGTTGGACTGCGTGCGGCCAGCAGTAACAGCCTAGTTGATCAGGCCCTGATCCATCGGGAGGCCTGGTCATGGACCGGGCCGCGGGGGCGTTGATCCCCGGAATAACCTCCAGGTAACCTCTAGGTATGAATTAAGTAAAGATCCTGGACTTCACCTTACGAAACAGACAAAGCAAATGTGATATTAATTATGGATAAGGTAGATTATAGCGGAAAAATGAACATGTTATTAGAAGACTGGGTAACTTACGTGGCTCTTAAGATTCAATCATTCTGACACTGGTCTGCCTGGCGTCTCCTCTCTCACTACCTCATTCGAGCTACAACGTCCCCCAGGACTAGTCTGCTTCGACTTCTTACTCATTTCTGCAACATTACAAGCTCTTGATGATATGTTGAGTGCAACACCAAAAATAAAGTTTTCCTGGACCGGAATTCTTTCAATGTCTTTTTCGTTTTCAATCCGGGGATTTGATCCCTGGATCTCGGTGATGAGCTCAGGTGGCGCCTCTCACCACTGGGCTACACCTCTTCGTATATTATGACTCGTTTCATGATTACTGGAGCGGAACTTTTCTCCTGGTGTCCCCTTTTTTTAATTCATTTTATCAATATTTTTAAATTTTCAGCTGTTCACCACACTGCTGCCCGTCTTGGCTCGTCCTACTCATCCAAAAAACACTCGGTAAGTGAAGAAATGTTCCGTCACTCACGAAAACGTAGCAACACAATTGCAAACGGATCACGGAAAGGGTGGAGGTTCGAACTCATGGCTACTTTAATGTGTCTTGTTCTAACTAGTCAATGTTTACAGGTGATCTATTTTTGTTTTTCATATTTTTTTTTACACGTAAGATTTTCGTTCAGTATTTTTGTGTTTTTACACCGAAGAGATGTGATTTGAGTGGGACTTTTACATCAGAGCTTATTTCTTGGGTGGCATTGAAAATTGGGTTGGGCAAATGTTTTGTTAGTGGGATGAATTGTAAAGGACCTGCCTAGTATGGGCCAGCAGGCCTCCTGCAGTGTTCCTCCTTTCTTATGTTCTTATGTTAAATGGTTCAAAAAACCGACAAGTTGCAGGATGAGACACTTGTGTGCAACATTTGGGGAAAGAGTTTCCCAAATGTTGCACACAAGTGTCTCATTCTACGGTCAAGAATGAGAAACTTGGGGCACTGATGTGTGTTGCACAAACTAAAGATTTCAGTGCCATATTTCCTGTACTTAAGTATTTTATTCCTTAAAATAGCAAACTAGGAGCTGTTATTCTCAGTTTATTTCAAAGCAACATCCCTTCCCTATCCTTCCCCATCATCCTTATTCCCCATCATCCTCCTTCCCTATCTTTTCCCATCATCCTCTTTCCTTATCCTTCAGCATCCTTCTCCTTCCCTATCCTTACCCGTTCTTCTTCCCAATCCTCCTTCCCACATCATTCTCCTTCCCAATACTTCCCCACCATCTCCTTCCCAATCTTCCTTCCCACATCATTCTCCTTCCCAATCCTTTCCCATCATCTCCTTCCCAATCTTTCTTCCCCATCATCCTTCCCCATCTTTCTT
>NC_069491.1:759932-762432 GCF_026875155.1 Cherax quadricarinatus | reverse complement strand
GTACCTGGAGGGTGTTCCTGGAGGTAGTACCTGGAGGTAGTACCTGGAGGGTGTTCCTGGAGGGAGTACCTGGAGGGAGTACCTGGAGGGTGTCCCTGTAGGGTTTTCCTGGAGGTTTTTTTTTTTGGAAGGTGTTCCTGGAGGGTGTCCCTGGAAGGTGTCCTTGGAGGGTGTCCCTGGAGGGTGTCCTTGGAGGGTGTCCTTGGAGGGTGTTCCTGGAGGGTGTTCTGGGGATCAAGGCCTCCGTGACCCTGTCCATGATCAGGCCTCTGCTGACAACTGTCTGCTCGTGCCTGGATTAAGGACTATCGTGTACTAAGACTGAATCAAGGATAAAGGAGGAGGAGACGGAAGAGGAAAATGAGACGTGTAAAGGAAGATAAGTAGGAGGGGAGGAAGACGTTTAAAAATAAAAAAAAAATGAAAATAGCAAATGAATAATGAAATAATTGACGGTGAACTAGGCCTATGGACCCATATTAGGAAGACTCAACTCACACCCACCTACGTTCACTCATGAACCAATATTTGAAGTTACCCAAAATTCTCGCTTTAATGACACTACTTGCCAAGCCAGAAATTCTTTCTATCCTTTCTAAATCCAAGTTTGTCAAAGTCGAATATATTGACGAGAGGCCTAACTTGGCTAGGTATTTCCAGAACGTTCTTCATTTCTCCTTCATTTATTCCTGTTGTCAGTTTGTACGTCTTTCCAAAGAGTTCAGATTCAATGCTTTCAGCATTTCTTCATTGGAAATGTTTGTCATAAATGGAATCAACATCGTTATCATCTTTATTATCGAGGGCATTTACGTCCTCCTGTAATACCGAGACCAAAACTGAGATGCATAATCTAAATGAGGTCTGTCCAAAGATATATAAAACCGAAGTATAACCAAAGGATTTTCATTATGCTTCCTGATACGAAGCCAAGAATTCTAGCTTCATTGCGAACACTTTTGCACTGCTGTCTTGGCAGTAAATTTCCACTAACCAGAATTTTTCTAGAATTCAGTTTGCCGTAGATTTACATTGCTTAGCTTTTAAGTGCCATACCTATTTTCTTTACATTTGACCGGAATCTTACACTTGTCCGTATTAAGCTGCATCTGCCACTTCTCCGCCCACACTAACCTATCCAGGTCATCCAGTAGACTTCACTGGCAAACTTACTTACGAGTATGTCGCTATTTACTCCCTAGTTTATGTAGACTGTGAATAGCAAAGGCCCCATCACTGATTCCTGTGGTACAACACTTGTAAAAGCACCCTTTCTGATTTCTCTCGGTTTATACACACACTGTTGCTCATTGGTCACCCATGACTCGACACTGGAGATAATTTCTCTTAAACCACGTACTACTATTTCTTCATCAGTTTAATATATAGAAATTTATCCAAGGCTTTACCGAATGCTATATACACAATAAAATTGTCTTTTTCTTGGCTTACCGCCTCAAATACTTTGGTGAAAAGGGTTAATATATAAGTAAGGCAAGAATGCTTCTTCGTAAAACACTGCCGAAATTCGAAGAAGGTGGCGTCGAACTGCTGCAGCAATTATTGATTCCATCAACTTTCCCACAAATGAGGCTAGGCAGATAGTCCATAACTTGAAGCTAAGGATCTGTCTCTCTTGGGCACAGAAGAAATGACAGAAATCAGGTATAAGGGGCATAGAGGGAATGTTAAAGAAGCTTTCGAGCTGCAACACTAGCGGTATGTTGCTGCTCTACTCAGTATGATAATTACGTAGAGTTCTAACTAGTTATATGTTTTTGTTGTATTCCATCACACGGGAGGGTTTGTGTAAGTGCAAAGAGACAGAAGATGATGTTGAGGAGGAGGGTGAAAGGGTAGGAAGAGGAGACAGGCTGAGAGAAGGATATGAAGAAAAAAAGAATGTTGACATTAGCTGAAGTTTGAAGACAATTATTATTTATTATTTTACGGTGGAGCTTCTGTGGAATGGAAGGTAATTAGGTTTGTATCGAGGAAGGGGCGATAGCTCTGATTCCTTAGATCACGAGCCCTCGTCTTGAAGGGTGTGAGGCAGGTACCTGCGGCGCTAACGTGTGTTCGTTATCACTGGTGTGACAGGAACTCTTGTTAGAGTGGATATTATCATTGTTATCGTCAGGGATGTAAAGCTCCTTATCTATGTACACTGTATCCCGTGTGTGTGTGTGTGTGTGTGTGTGTGTGTACTCACCTAGTTGTACTCACCTAGCTGTGATTGCTAGGGTCGATTCACAGCTCCTAGCCCCGCCTCTTCACCTGGCCGCTACCCGGTCACTCTTCCCGCTCCGTGAGCTTTATCATATCTCTTCTTAAAGCTATGTATGGATCCTGCCTCCACTACATCACTACCCAGGCTATTCCAATTCCTGACAACTCTGTAACTGAAGAAATACTTCCTAACATCCCTGTTTATGTGTGTGTGTGTGTGTGTGTGTGTGTGTGTGTGTGTGTGGTTGTATTTCTTACGTCCTTATCATGT
>NC_069491.1:722432-752432 GCF_026875155.1 Cherax quadricarinatus | reverse complement strand
CTAGTCGGACATGACACCCAACTCATCAAAGGGTCATGTGGCAGAGTTAAGGGGCTTTTTACTCTCTTAAAATCTGCAGGGTTGTGACCAGCGAACTCTTAATCCCTTGGCTGTCCCTCCCACTGTAGGGTCAGACCATACATGGAGAGTCTGTCCAGTGACAAATACGTGTATATATAATTATCCAGGGAAGGTGGTGAGCTGTATGTCTGTCATTATCCCCTTGTTAGCATAATACACAACAGTTGTGTATGTATATATACACACACCATGCATGCGAACACACGCTACCTCACATATGTAAACACACCACTCATGTGTACACACACACACACACACACACCACAGCTTAAAAAAAATTATTTATAATGATTTTGAGATGTTTTGTATTCTGTAATCATAAATTGATTAGCGATGGTAGAAGAAATAACATATAAGACGGTGTCTGCATACAACATTGCTTGACAGGCGTTCAACTTTGAACGCTGCTTCTGCTGCCTTAGACACCTCATTGTCAGACATTCTCGTAACTCTAAATTGTTTGGCGCATCTCGTCCTGGTTCTGTATTTCCTCATTATTTCTTAGAGGAATTATTTAATAGATTTATGGGTTTAAACTTAAAGATATTGTTTGTTTACGTATTGCGTTTATTTACTGATGTTGAGAATAGCTTAGGAATATTAATGTAGGTAAATGGTTATAGGAGGGATAAGGTCAAAATATTTTAGGAGTTAGATTGGTTAGAGGAGAAGTGTTTAGGAATGACCAACAGTGATATCAAGACCAACAGTGACATCAGGTAAGACCAACAGTGATATCAGGTAAGACCAACAGTGACATCAGGTAAGACCAACAGTGACATCAGGAAAGACCAGCAGTGACATCAGGAAAAACCAGCAGTGACATCAGGAAAGACCAGCAGTGACATCAGGAAAGACCAGCAGTGACATTATGCTGTTGGAAGTTCATGCTGTTTTGAAGTTCGTGCTGTGGGAAGTTCGTGCTGTGGGAAGTTCGTGCTGTGGGAAGTTCGTGCTGTGGGAAGTTCGTTCTGATGTAAGTTCGTGCTGTGGGAAGTTCGTGCTGTGGGAAGTTCGTTCTGATGTAAGTTCGTGCTGTGGTAAGTTCGTGCTGTGGGAAGTTCGTGCTGTGGGAAGTTCGTTCTGATGTAAGTTCGTGCTGTGGGAAGTTCGTGCTGTGGGAAGTTCGTTCTGATGTAAGTTCGTGCTGTGGTAAGTTCGTGTTGTGGGAAGTTCGTGCTGTGGGAAGTTCGTGCTGTGGTAAGTTCGTGCTGTGGGGAAGTTCGTTTGATGTAAGTTCGTGCTGTGGGAAGTTCGTGCTGTGGTAAGTTCGTGCTGTGGGAAGTTCGTGCTGTGGGAAGTTCGTGCTGTGGTAAGTTCGTGCTGTGGGAAGTTCGTGCTGTGGGAAGATCGTGCTGTGGTAAGTTCGTGCTGTGGTAAGTTCGTGCTGATGTAAGTTCGTGCTGTGGGAAGTTCGTGCTGTGGTAAGTTCGTGCTGTGGTAAGTTCGTGCTGTGGTAAGTTCGTGCTGTGGGAAGTTCATGCTGTGGTAAGTTCGTGCTGTGGTAAGTTCGTGCTGTTTTGAAGTTCGTGCTGTGGGAAGTTCGTGCTGTGGGAAGTTCGTGCTGTGGGAAGTTCGTGCTGTTTTGAAGTTCGTGCTGTGGGAAGTTCTTGCTGTGGGAAGTTCGCGCTGTGGGAAGTTCGTTCTGATGTAAGTTCGTGCTGTGGGAAGTTCGTGCTGTGGTAAGTTCGTGCTGTGGTAAGTTCGTGCTGTGGGAAGTTCGTTGCTGTGGTAAGTTCGTGCTGTGGGAAGTTTTGTGCTGTGGGAAGTTCGTGCTGTGGTAAGTTTCGTGCTGTGGGAAGTTCGTGCTGATGTAATTCGTGCTGTGGGAAGTTCGTGCTGTGGTAAGTTCATGCTGTGGGAAGTTCATGCTGTGGTAAGTTCGTGCTGTGGTAAGTTCGTGCTGTTTTGAAGTTCGTGCTGTGGAAGTTCGTGCTGTGGAAGTTCGTGCTGTGGAAGTTCGTGCTGTTTTGAAGTTCGTGCTGTGGGAAGTTCGTGCTGTGGGAAGTTCGTGCTGTGGGAAGTTCGTGCTGTGGGAAGTTCGTGCTGTGGTAAGTTCGTGCTGTGGGAAGTTCGTGCTGTTTTGAAGTTTGTGCTGTGGGAAGTTCGTGCTGTGGGAAGTTCGTGCTGTGGGAAGTTCGTGCTGTGGGAAGTTCGTGCTGTGGGAAGTTCGTGCTGTGGGAAGTTCGTGCTGTGGTAAGTTCGTGCTGTGGGAAGATCGTGCTGTGGTAAGTTCGTGCTGTGGGAAGTTCATGCTGTGGGAAGTTCGTGCTGTGGGAAGTTCGTGCTGTGGAAAGTTCGTGCTGTTTTGAAGTTCGTACTGTGGGAAGTTCGTGCTGTGGTAAGTTCGTGCTGTGGGAAGTTCGTGCTGTGGGAAGTTCGTGCTGTGGTAAGTTCGTGCTGTGGTAAGTTCGTGCTGTGGGAAGTTCGTGCTGGTGGGAAGTTACGTGCTGTGGGAAGTTCGTGCTGTGGTAAGTTCGTGCTGTGGTAAGTTCGTGCTGTGGTAAGTTCGTGCTGTGGTAAGTTCGTGCTGTGGTAAGTTCGTGCTGTGGTAAGTTCGTGCTGTGGGAAGTTCGTGCTGTGGTAAGTTCGTGCTGTGGTAAGTTCGTGCTGTGGTAAGTTCGTGCTGTGGTAAGTTCGTGCTGTGGTAAGTTCGTGCTGTGGGAAGTTCGTGCTGTGGGAAGTTCGTATTGTGGGAAGTTCGTGCTGTGGTAAGTTCGTGCTGTGGTAAGTTCGTGCTGTGGTAAGTTCGTGCTGTGGGAAGTTCGTGCTGTGGGAAGTTCGTTCCCTGGAGAGGTTGTGCGCTGGAGAGGTCGTGCGCTGGGAGGGTCGTGCGCCGGGAGGGTCGTGCACTGGAGAGGTCGTGCGCTGGGAGGGTCGTGCGCCGGGAGGGTCGTGCGCCGGGAGGGTCGTGCGCCGGGAGGGTCGTGCGCCGGGAGGGTCGTGCGCCGGGAGGGTCGTTATGCAAACTCGGAAAGCTTTTTAAACGGCAACTCATCTGCATACGCAACGCCTCTCCTGGTGACCAGAACACCTTTGTAACCCTTAAGTTAGCGGTGTCGTGTGTGTGTGTGAGTGTGTGTGTGTGTGTGTGTGTGTGTGTGTGTGTGTGTGTGTGTGTGTGTGTGTGTGTGTGTGTGTGTGTGTGTGTGTGTGTGTGTGTGTGTGTATTCAGTTGTGGTTGCAGGAGTCGAGTCACAGCTGCTGGCCCCGCATCTTCACTGGTCGCTACTAGGTCCACTCTCTGCTTCATGAGTTCTATCGTACCTCTTTTTAAAGATATGTATGGATCCTGCCTCCGCTACATCACTCTCCAGATTGCTGCGCTTCCTTACAAAGCTATGACTGAAGAAATACTGCCTAACATCCCTGTGACTCATCTGAGTCTTCAGCCTCCAGTTGTGACCTCTTGTTGCTCTGTCCCATTTCTGAAACATTATCCCTATTCACCTTATTGATTCCTCGCAGTATTTTATACGTCGTTATTATATTCCCCCTATCCCTCCTGTCCTCCAGTGTCGTCAGGTCGACTTCCCTTAACCTCTCCTCGTAGGACTAATTTTGTTGCAAAACTTTAAACTTTCTCTAATTTCTTGACTTGCTTGACCATATGTGGGTTCCATAGTGGTGCTGCATACTCCAATATGGGCTTGACGTACACGGTGTACAGAGTCTTGAACGAATCCTTGTAAGATGATGAAAAGTTCTTCTTACGTTTGCTAGACGCCCACATGCTGCAGCAGTTATTTGGTTGATGTGCACCTCAGGAAATGTGCTTGGTATTTTATTCACCCCAAGATCCTTTTCCTCTAGTGAGGTTCGCAGTCTCTGTTTGCGCCCACTCTGACACTTCGTCACGTACCATCACTCGTTGTTTCCTTCCTGTCAGGTATTCTCTGATCAATTGCAGCGCCTTTCCTGTTATTCCTGCCTGATCCTCCAGCTTTTGTATTAATCTCTTGAGTGGAAATGTGTCGAAATCCTTCTTACAGACCAGAAAGTGCAATCTACCCACCTCTCTCTCTCTCTCTCTCTGTCTCTCTCTATCTCTTGTCACCTTGTCGTAAAAGTTCATGACTTTGCATACTGTACATATTGGGACTACATTTGCTGTCTTCCACACCTCAGACAGTTGCCCTGTTTCGATAGATGTTTTGGAGATTGTTGTTAGTGGCACACACAGCGTATCTGCTCCCTCTCTCAGGACCCACGGAGAGATGCCCGGTTTCACCGCCTTTGAGGTATCTAGTTGGCTTAGCAGTATCTACACTTCCTCTGTTGTGTGTATTGTGTCCAACACTTGTTGGTGTACCCCGCCATTCCGGCTTTCTGGAGTCTTTTCTGTCTCCACTGTAAATACTTTCTTAAATCTTGTGTTGGGCTCTACACATACTTCTCTATCTTTTATTTTTTGTGATCTCTCCTTCCTTCCTCAGCCTGATTACCTGGTCCTTCACTGTTGTTTTCCTCCTGATGTGGCTGTACAACAGCTTCGGATCGGATTTGACTTTCTCTGCTATGTCATATTTCGTATTGTTGCTGAGTCTCCTTCCATTTCTGTGCATATTCGCTTCTGGCTCTTCAACTAATCTCCCTATTTTTCTGGGTCCTTTGTCTTCTGTACCTTTTCCATTCTCTAGCTCACTTAGTTTTGGCCTCTCTACACCTTTGGGTGAACCAGGGGCTCGTTCTGGCGTTCCCATTGTTTCTGTTGCCCTCTGCATTTTCTTGTCATGTACTCACCTGGCTGTGGGTGCAGGGGTCGATTCACAGCTCCTGGTCCCTGTGTGTGTGTGGGTGCATAAGCCACTACAAAAATGCAAGGCTCAGGACGCATTAATCAATGCTTGAGTCGCACTTAGCGATGGATAAGTTCACCGTCACCTTAGCGAGGTGTGACCTGACTCTCATTACTGACACCACCTTTAATAAATTACCAGGCGATTATGGAGATTATCTCTGAGACGGGTGCGAATTACCAGTATAACGTTAAGTTAGCAGCCAAGCAAAATAAATAAAATTTGGAACTAACTTAAATTAGGCTTCGTTATTTATTTCTCATCTCCATTGCATTCAAAATCTGATCACGAGATCATAGTTACAACCGCTAACATGAACACGGCGCATCTTACAGTATTTGTTCTTACGTGTGTTCATTAAGAACAAAATGGCACAATGCTGTAACTCGAAGAATACACAAATAACCCGCACATAAGTGACTTTTGACGACGTTTTCGGTCGGAGTTGGACAGAAACGATATATATATATATATATATATATATATATATATATATATATATATATATATATATATATATTTATATATATATATATATATATATATAATATGTATATATATATATATATATATATATATATATATATATATATATATATAATATATATATATATATATATATATATATATATATGTATGTATATAAAGAAGAAAGCAACAACGCAGCGAGTCCAAATGGTATTCGCATCATTCCTATCTATGAGAGCAACAGAAAACAATGACCAGCGGTCGTGTTCCCCCTTCGTCTATAAATAATGAAATTTTCTCAATCTCCTCGCCAAAATTCGGCCCCTTCGTGACTGCTGTAATACAAACGCTACCAACACTATCCAAACTTTAATTACAAGGGGCTCTCAGCTGCAATGTAGTGACGACATGTGTATTCCAATTTCGGAAAATGAAAAGGGAGGACGCCGGTGCAACGACAACAACAACCAAAAAATGTCGTTCCATTGTACAGAAAATGTTGACACGTACAGAAGAGCCTGCGGAACGGGCAAAGAACGGTGTAGTGAACAGAAAGCCTAGGTGCGGTACACGCACAGGCACATCCCAATTTTCAATGGTGTATTAAATTCTGAAACACTTGCACGGTGATAAATATTTAGGACAGTTTAGTCCGCGGTAATGAAAGCTATATTTTAACAGAGAGAGAGAGAGAGAGAGAGAGGGGAAGAGAGAGACATCCAATAGCAGGCTCCCTCAATAACATATACAATGCACCAGCAATTTATTCTACTGTCAATGTAATTTATCTGAATATTATACACATATATAAACACCGTAAGAATATCATACAGTCACGATCTCGCAGAGTTCCGGATAACAGTAAGATATCTGGCTGCACCTTGATTCTACCAAGCATCTGATTCTTGGATGACAGAACTCTGACAGGCACAGGAGACGTCTGGTTCCTGGATGACAACACTCGGGCAGGCACAGGAGACGTCTGGTTCCTGGATGACAACACTCTGACAGGCACAGGAGACGTCTGGTTCCTGGATGACAACACTCTGGCAGGCACAGGAGACGTCTGGTTCCTGGATGACAACACTCTGGCAGGCACAGGAGACGTCTGGTTCCTGGATGACAACACTCTGGCAGGCACAGGAGACGTCTGGTTCCTGGATGACAACACTCTGACAGGCACAGGAGACGTCTGGTTCCTGGATGACAACACTCTGGCAGGCACAGGAGACGTCTGGTTCCTGGATGACAGAACTCTGGCAGGCACAGGAGACGTCTGGTTCCTGGATGACAACACTCTGGCAGGCACAGGAGACGTCTGGTTCCTGGATGACAACACTCTGGCAGGCACAGGAGACGTCTGGTTCCTGGATGACAACACTCTGGCAGGCACAGGAGACGTCTGGTTCCTGGATGACAACACTCTGGCAGGCACAGGAGACGTCTGGTTCCTGGATGACAACACTCTGGCAGGCACAGGAGACGTCTGGTTCCTGGATGACAACACTCTGGCAGGCACAGGAGACGTCTGGTTCCTGGATGACAACACTCTGGCAGGCACAGGAGACGTCTGGTTCCTGGATGACAGCACTTTGGCAGGCACAGGAGACGTCTGGTTCCTTTATGACAGCACTTTGGCAGGCACAGGAGACATCTGGTTTCTGGATGACAACACTCTGGCAGGCACAGGAGACGTCTGGTTCCTGGATGACAACACTCTGGCAGGCACAGGAGACGTCTGGTTCCTGGATGAGAGCACTCTGGCAGGCACAGGAGACGTCTGGTTCCTGGATGACAGCACTCTGACAGGCACAGGAGACGTCTGGTTCCTGGATGACAGCACTCTGACAGGCACAGGAGACGTCTGGTTCCTGGATGACAGCACTCTGACAGGCATAGGAGACATCTGGTTCCTTTATGACAGCACTTTGGCAGGCACAGGAGACATCTGGTTCCTGGATGACAGCACTCTGGCAGGCACAGGAGACATCTGGTTCCTGGATGACAGCACTCTGGCAGGCACAGGAGACATCTGGTTCCTTGATGACAGCACTCTGGCAGGCACAGGGGACATCTGGTTCCTAGATGACAGCACTCTGGCAGGCACAGGAGACATCTGGTTCCTAGATGACAGCACTCTGGCAGGCACAGGAGACATCTGGTTCCTAGATGACAGCACTCTGGCAGGCACAGGAGACATCTGGTTCCTTTATGGCAGCACTCTGCAGGTACAGAAGAGATCCTGGTAGTGGATCTCCAAGAATTCACTAGGAGAGGCCCTGGTACTTGTCCTTAAGCCTTTCAAATGTGAAATCATCTCTACTAACCAGCCAGCCACTGCTGCGGTTAGAAACATTTCAGCAGAAGCCTCAACGATAGCCCTTGCTGATAGCATCCTGCTGGGGGCACCTCTGGTCCCTCATGACATTACACGATCCTCGAGTAAAACTGAATGACCTGACGAGAACAGAATAGTAAAACGGAGATTTGGATGCCCACAAAGCCTTGTACCTTTTCATAGGGTGCCTAGTATTGCCTAGGCTAAACCTGGGTTTTGAGGTGTGCATCCACCTTCGACATTCGATAATATAACTTACGACCCGACTTATACCTGGAGTGAAACATATGTGCAACAGCCGAGTATCTTTATATCAGTCAGATATAGAGTAAGCTGACTCTGCACTTGACTGAAGAAGCCTACTGTATAGGCGAAACGTTTCAACAATAAAGATACCCAAATGGTGCACATATGTCTTAATCATCAACTTGTCAGTATGTTATACCATTTTCAGCATTATATCCGAGTGTTCCAAACCCCGTCCATGACATGGCCTCCCAGTAGCTCAAGGCCTCATCAATTCCACTCTCTTCAAGTCAGTAATGAGGAAAGCACTTTCACTGGAAGATCACCAATGGGATCAAATAACGCTGCCAGTTGCATAGAGGGAAAATTGATTCTGCAAGGCAATGCAGATAACATTCCTGTCTTCGTGTATTGTGTCTTAGCGATCTTGTGGAAGAGACACTTCCGTTTGAGATGTTCAATCTGGATTCATGATCCCGGGTTCATCCCAGGAGTAAGCCAGTGAGAAATCTTTGGAGCCTCAAGTAGATCAGATATTCCTTAAGGCCACACTCATAGTGGTATAAACAATCCTTTATAATGCCTCTAAGGAAGACAAAGCTGGCTGTCACAATTCCTCCCTGGGCACTTTCCTTGATCAACAAAAAAAAAAAAAAAGGCACGATACCGTGACTAGAACGATACACAAATAACCAGCACAACAGAATATTTTGCATCAGGACGTCAGCATTTTGCATAGCCGCCCTTATCCTTACTTACTAGGCGTGTTTGAGGCAGTGTATCGGTCCATCAGCAGAGCAATCTGATCTCCATCTCATTTGACGAAGATCAGAGGAAAAAGAATTAAAGGCACAATAACGTGACTGGAACAATACACACACAACCCGCACACAGGAGAGAGGAGCTGACGACGACGTTTCGGTCCGACTTGGACCGTTAACGTCGTCATAAGTTACACTGTCCAACGTGTTGGTTGTTTCTGTATCTGAGGAAAAGGACACGAAGATTTCAAATGCAAAATTAAGAAAAGACTTTTTAAAGTCCGATATCTCTCACTCAGGAAACCCAAGCTAAGCAGACCCAACAGCAGCCCGAAGGGACCATAGGTAATGCCCGTGTTCCTTGGACAGAAGATAAGCTGATGATTTGGGACTTCACATTTGCGTCTCTAATGGCCAACACTTATCTGTTAAACAGTGAAACTGAAGGTGGTGTTGCAATTTTCAGAAAGCCCCAGAAGACCCACAGATTCAGAGGTCTCACTGGGTGAGCCTTTTTTCATAGGAAAGTGGACAATCAGTCTTCTGAAGGAGGATGTCTGGTCACAGAGGTCTCACTGGGTGAGCCTTTTTTCATAGGAAAGTGGACAATCAGTCTTCTGAAGGAGGATGTCTGGTCACAGAGGTCTCACTGGGTGAGCCTTTTTTCATAGGAAAGTGGACAATCAGTCTTGTGAAGGAGGATGTCTGGTAACAGAGGTCTCACTGGGTGAGCCTTTTTTCATAGGAAAGTGGACAATCAGCCTTCTGAAGGAGGATGTTTGGTCACTTAAGACCCCAACAGAAACAAGCTCTCTCTTCCAGAGCCTCAGAATGGTGATCCAGAGTCTGAGAGTGGTGTTCCAGAGCCGGAGAGTGGTGATCCAGAGCCTGAGAGTGGTGTTCCAGAGTTTGAGAGTGGTGTTCCAGAGCCTGAGAATGGTGTTCCAGAGCCTGAGAGTGGGGTTCCAGAGCCTGAGAATGGTGTTCCAGAGCCTGAGAGTGGTGATCCAGAGCCTGAGAGTGGTGATCCAGAGCCTCAAAGTGGATATCCAGAGTCTGAGAGTAGTAATCCAGAGCCTCAGAGCGGTGATCCAGAGCCTCAGAGTGGTGATCCAGAGCCTGAGAGTGGTGATTCAGAACCTGAGAGTGGTGATCCAGAGCCTCAGAGTGGTGATCCAGAGCCTGAGAGTGGTGATCCAGAGCCTGAGAGTGGTGATCCAGAGCCTCAGAGTGGTGATTTAGAGCCTCAAAGTGGATATCCAGAGTCTGAGAGTAGTGATCCAGAGCCTCAGAGTGGTGATTCAGAGCCTCAGAGTGGTGATCCAGAGCCTCAGAGTGGTGATCCAGAGCCTCAGAGCGGTTATCTAGAGCCTGAGAGTGGTGATCCAGAGCCTGAGAGTGGTGATCCAGAGCCTGAGAGTGGTGATCCAGAGCCTTAGAGTGATGATCCAGAGCCTGAGAGTGGTGATCCAGAGCCTGAGAGTGGTGATCCAGAGCCTGAGAGTGGTGATCCAGAGCCTGAGAGTGGTGATCCAGAGCCTGAGAGTGGTGATCCAGAGCCTCAGAGTGGTGATCCAGAGCCTCAGAGTGGTGATCCAGAGCCTCAGAGTGGTGATCCAACCAGGAAGTAGCTGTGTTTCCTAAGCAGAGAGGAGTTGGACAAAGCTTCGGAAAAACAGCTTTTTTCTTTGAGCCTGGTCACAGACCGGGCCGCGGGGGCGTTGACCCCCGGAGCTCTCTCCAGGTAAACTCCAGGTATCACACATAATATAGTTTTTTTTCCCAATATATTTATCTAAATAAAGTTTTTGCCAAAGGATGGAAGTGTTAGGGAAATTAAAAATAAAAACTTCCTCGGAAGAAGCCTATATATTTTTCAATGAATTCTTTTTATTCTTTATTTTCTGAGGTTATGGATACCAATTAGCACCAGAAGTGATATCGCTATAAATGTTTTTGTGGATTAAGGCGTCATGTGGTTCTAGCTCACCATGAGGCTGGCCAGTACGACATGGGTTCGAGTCCTTGACTAGTGCAATGTTGTTATTGATCAATACCACTCGTTCGTGGTCACAATAATATTATATATATATATATATATATATATATATATATAATATATATATATATATATATATATATATATATATATATATATATATTTATATATATATATATATATATATATATATATATATATATATATATATATATATATATATATATATATATATATTTATATATATATATATATATATAAAAATCTGAGGCAGCAATTCGAAGTTTAGAATTAGCCTATAAATTACTCCGTCAAAGCCGACCCAATGAATATCTTAGAGTTCTGTCATAGAAGGCTTCAGTATTTTTCGCCATTTGGGCTCCATTTCGTGTCAGCGTTTATAGCTAAAATGGCGTGACTTTGGAGTAATAATGGAGTCAGAAGAGGGACTTAAGACGCTGCAGATGCCTCTTTTAGCTCTGCTAACAACACCTTCAACACTCTTTACTGCCGAGGGAATTGAAGAGGAGGCGGTTTATAATGTAGTGTAGAGACGTGGTTATTGTTGGAAAGACAGGGAGCGACGGAGCAGGAGATAGTGGAGACGGAAGAAGAGGTGGAGGAAAAAGGAAAGCTGAAGGAGAATGAGAAAAGAGAAGATGAGGATAACGAGGTGAGGCGATGGAGGAAGAGAGACCTATGGAGAGTACATCTAACGTTCTTTGGAACATTCTCTGTTGTCTTTCTCTTGCCCTACTCTCTCTCTCTCTCTCTCTCTCTCTCTCTCTACACACACATACACACACTGGTCGAGACTCTAACCTTCGAGCTTTAACACGCCACCCTGGTCGCCTGTCAAAATTCGAGACGCCCTAAACCACTGAACCACCAATGTCACATACAACAGGCGCCCAGTAGCACTAAACATCACTCCTGTTGCGGACACATACATGGCTGTAGCAAACTAAGGACTAATTTCATTCTCTCGTTTGGAATAACAGTTACACAAATGTTTACATATTGATGCAGCCACGAGCAAGCGATTTCGAGCAAATAACTGCATTGGCCACTACAGCGTCACTGGCCACTACAGCGTCACTGGCCACTACAGCGTACCTGGCCACTACAGCGTCACTAACCACTACAGCGTCACTAACCACTACAGCATCACTAACCACTACAGCATCACTAACCACTACAACACATACCACTAAGCAACTACTACAGCATCACTAACCACTACAGCATCACTAACCACTACAGCATCACTAACCACTACAGCATCACTAACCACTACAGCATCACTAACCACTACAGCATCACTATACCACTACAGCATCACTAACCACTACAGCATCACTAACCACTACAGCATCACTAACCACTACAGCATCACTAACCACTACAGCATCACTAACCACTACAGCATCACTAACCACTAAGCATCACTAACACTAAGCATCACTACCATACAGCATCACTAACCACTACAGCATCACTAACCACTACAGCATCACTAACCACTACAGCATCACTAACCACTACAGCATCACTAACCACTACAGCATCACTAACCACTACAGCATCACTAAGCAATCTCTACCTAAAACTGATATCAATCGGATGGGACACTAGATGAGTACACAAGTCTTGTCTCCCTTTTAAAATATCTGGGGGAACATTGGCCAATTTCCAGAAGTCTGACACCTTTATTTAAAGGTTTGTTTAATATCACTATTAGCGGATAAACAATTTGGTATCTAAATTCTTGTGTAGTTCAAGCAGGTATTTCGTCTGGTCCGCTTGACTCGTTAATGATAGACTTCCGTGTTTCAATACGGTGTTTGAAAATGATGGACCCGATTTGAAATCATACTGCTTTGAAAGTGGGTCCACCAATTTGAAACACCCTGTAAATCAAAGCTGCTGATTCCACTGATTGAAGTTCTAAGATCAAATTATTTGTTCAGGGAAATGTTGGTGTCATGTTTAGACATGAAATTATGTTGTTGAAAACATGTTTTTTTGTCCCTATTGCTAGTTAAAGGTCCCAGCAACTAGTGTTGTTTACACCTTTTTCTATTTTAAGTTTGACGTCGTTACAGTTCGTCTGTTAAACTCCTGTTTGCTATTTCTCTTTCTCTTACCTTCTCTCTGTGACAATATGTAGTTAATTAAAATTTTACGTTTACTAATTTATTTTTTTTATGCATTACGTTTTTTCTGCCAATTTTGTCATCCACTTTACTGAGTCGCTTCCCAGTTTTATTTTTCCTGATATGTTTGATTACAGAAAATATCTACCTGGATGAGGACTAACAAACTTACACTAAACATTGACAAAACCTACTTCATTCAGTTTGGTAACAGAGCTACAGATGTACCTCTTAACATAACGATAAACGGATCACCTATCACAAAGCTAACAGAGGGAAAATTCTTAGGAATCCACCTTGATAATAGACTCAAATTTCATACACATATACAACAAATTTCTAAGAAAATTTCCAAGACTGTAGGCATACTATCGAAGATACGGTACTATGTTCCACAGTCAGCCCTCCTGGCCCTTTATCAGTCTCTTATTTACCCCTATCTCACCTATGGAATTTGTGCATGGGGCTCAACAACAACTAACCATCTCAGACCACTAATTACCCAACAAAAGGCTGCAGTTAGAATGATAACAAATTCTCACTACAGGCAGCACACTCCACCAATATTCAAAACACTCAACCTACTCACCATACAAAACATCCATACTTATTATTGCACCTATTACATACATAGAACACTTAACTCTGATATTAACCCTCCCCTCAAACATCTCCTTGCCAACCTCAACAGAACACATGACCATAACACAAGGCACAGATCACTCTTTGATGTTCCTCGTGTCCATCTCACGCTATGCAAAAACTCAATGCACATAAAAGGCCCTAAAATCTGGAATTCATTACCTGTAAATATAAAAGAAACACTACCTGTTTATAAATTCAAGTCTCTTCTCAAAGATCACTTACTCACTCAAAACCAAATAAATACTGAATAACTGAACCTTATAAATTGTATATCCTATATGTTACTCACAATTATATCACACAAATGTTAAACCTAGGACCCAATCTAACTTTATTATTTTTTTAAATACACTACCTAGCAGAATACTCCATTCGACTGAATGTACAGCAATGCAAGCAACCATATGACCTGTCTTTGTAATACTCACTTGTGCTTTATAGTAATCTGTTTACAATAATGTTTTATCACTGATTTCATCATTGCTTAGTTAATCTTAAGTTAATTTTAAGCCAGCCCGTAATGCTATGCATATAAGTGGCTTTGGCATGCTGCTCTTACCTGTATTTTTTGTACCTCTGTATGTATGCTTAAATTACTAAATAAATAAATAAATAAATAAATAAATAAATAAACCCTGTGGTTCTATTCAGTCTACGCTACTGGTATCTCACACCCACATGACAAGTGACGGGATCTAGCTCAAGTTTCTGTTATCAACGACTCAGGAACTGTCTCCTTTTGGTATCCATATGACTAGTGACAGGATCTAGCTCAAGTTTCTGTTATCAACGACTCAGGAACTGTCTCCTTTTGGTATCCATATGACTAGTGACCGGATCTAGCTCAAGTTTCTGTTATCAACGACTCAGGGACTGTCTCTTTTTGGTATCCATATGACTAGTGACCGGATCTAGCTCAAGTTTCTGTTATCAACGACTCAGGAACTGTCTCCTTTTGGTATCCATATGACTAGTGACCGGATCTAGCTCAAGTTTCTGTTATCAACGACTCAGGAACTGTCTCCTTTTGGTATCCATATGACTAGTGACCGGATCTAGCTCAAGTTTCTGTTATCAACGACTCAGGGACTGTCTCTTTTTGGTATCCATATGACTAGTGACCGGATCTAGCTCAAGTTTCTGTTATCAACGACTCAGGAACTGTCTCCTTTTGGTATCCATATGACTAGTGACCGGATCTAGCTCAAGTTTCTGTTATCAACGACTCAGGAACTGTCTCCTTTTGGTATCCATATGACTAGTGACCGGATCTAACTCAAGTTTCTGTTATCAACGACTCAGGGGCTGTTTCCTTTTAGTATGAAGAATGAAAAATGCTTAGCAGGGTGTGAAGGAATGTAAGCGTGGAGGGAGGAATCGTTAGCAGGGAGGGAAGTATTGTCTAGCATGGAGTGAAGGGTCGTTAACATAGAATAGAGGGCGGAGGGGTGTTGCGAAGTGTAATAAGTAGACTGTGACACCTTTGACCCTTACTGGCACCTTTGTCCCTCGCTGGACCACGCCAACCCAAATATTGTCACTCATAACTCTCTGGTTGTGTTTGTATGTTTGTGGCGGCGCTGTAACTGATGGTGGCGTTGGTGGTGTAAACGATGCCGCTGTATTTGGTGATGGCATTCTAGCTGATCTTTGTGGCGTTGGTGTAGCCAGCGCCGGGGCTGTGGTTGCCCATGCATCGTTGTCCAAGCGTCAGGAGATGCGCTGAAGCTGATGTTAACGCTGGGTCTTGCTGCTTCTTATGTGACATTTGTTGCTGTTGCTGTCACTGCATCTGTTCTGACTGTAGTTAGTCTCAGTGCTAGGTGCGGTCATTAGGTACGATTTTCTTGCTGCTGCCGCTGTCTGCTGTTGCTCCTAAATTTTTGCTGACTTACCACAGCTGTTGTTGTTGTTATAGCTCATCATTAGTTATTTCTTGTATTAACAACAAAGGCAACTGTTCAAGAAGAAATATCACTTATTTTCAAGAAAGAATATCTAAGAAAGATCTAAACAGGAGTCTGCTAGCAGAGCTGCATCTGCTCTTGTTGTCACTTCTCCAACAGAAACTAGAACGACAACCATATTGAGTTCGGCGTAAGAAGTAACAGCTGGGCTTCTGAAATTTAATTTTGATACAGATGGTTTAAAAAAAATCGACGAATTGATGATTGAGACACTTGTAAGACACTTGGCTATCTTTACTGTGGAAATGTTTCGTCAGCCAGTGACTTTCAGTCCAATACAAAGAAAGGCATGGAAGATGAGTAGTATTTTGAGGGATTCAGTCCCTGAGCCTGGAGTCGATGTTTTCACTCAATAAATCTTGATAAAAGTAACGCATATGTGCGGAGAAGCTTATATACTGCAGACAGATGAGGTGAAGCAGTGGTAGGCGGCGTCACCAGTGGAAAAATCCACTAGTGGAAGTAGGTCTAAACTAGATATATTGACTCCAGGTTGAGACTGATTACCTCAAACTCCTTCATATCTTCCACCATTCTTCTCTGTACTGGACTGAGGAAGCCACTGATTGCATAAGGGTCTCATTCATAATAAACTGACTTGTTTGTCATCCTAATGGCACTAAAGTCAACTAACGACAATAACAATGACGTCGTCATTACAAATTCTGTCTCATCACTGAAAATTCTTGACTTGCATAATGACTAACAATACACAAATAACCCGCACATAGGAGAAAGAAACTTAGGACAACGTTTCGGTCCGACTTGGACCATTAACTAGTCGTAAATGCACAACTAATTAATTGTCCAAGTTGGACCGAAACGTCTTCATAAACACTCTTATATGGGTGTGAAGCATGGGTTGTTAATGTTGCATCGAGAAGGAGGCTGGAGGCAGTGGAGATGTTGTGTTTAAGGGCAATGTTTCTCTCTCTCTCTCATGTGCGGGTTACCTGGAGGAGGTTACCTCCAGGTGTTCCAGTCACAGTATTGTGACTTTTAATTATTTCTTGACTCTAATTATATGTCCATTAAGGAAACCAGATACATAAATAAATCAGAGAGAGAAAACTAATATACAATTCTTATGGATTCCATCTCAACCTGAATAACTCCTGTAGGAAAAAGTTGATAAATTAGTCCAGGAAAGTATCTTGAGCGAAAAAGTTGCATTAATTTTGGTATGTCTGTTCCAAACATTAGAAATAATACTAGGAAGGAAGGCGTAAGAAGCTTATGAAGACGTTTCGGTCCGACTTATACCATTAACTAGTCACACTAACACACGAAGGTGAGGGAGACAGTGTCTTGTTCCAGTCACAGTGTTGAGCTCTCTTGTTCCTTCAATAACGAACCAAGTAATGGTAAATACAAACCGTGAGGTTATAATTATGATCAATTTCTTGATTGATTTGCTTGATTATTCACTTATTGAGTACTAATATACAGATAGTATATTTTATTATTGAAAGTAAGATACCACACTTATTAAATATATATAAATTTACTTGTTAAGAGATGATATATGAATTTTAATATACCTTTGTTAACATTTTTTGGGCCTTATTCCTAGCCTATTGTGTATTCATAGATTCTTGAGATACAGCCCACAAAATGGATATGGCGTGCACAATAATCTAGCCACTACCGTCCACAGGATACCTGGAGTTTACCTGGAGAGAGTTCCGGGGGTCAACGCCCCCGCGGCCCTGTCTGTGACCAGGCCTCCTTAGGTCAGTGTCCCAGGATGCGACCCACACCAGTCGACTAACACCCAGGTACCCATTTTACTGATGGGGAACATAGACAACAGGTGGAAAGAAACACGTCCAATGTTTCTACTCTGGCTGGGAATCGAACCCAGGCCCTCACCGTGTGAAGCGAGAGCGTTAACCACCAGGCCACCAGAGCCCTTCTAAGAGACGCTTAATAAACTAGCCACTTCGGCAGCGAAATCTAATTAGTAGAGAATTGTTTGCACCTTATAATTGTGTGCTCAATTTGCATACTGTAGTCAAGTCCCCAGCGCATCTAAATCTATCTAAAAGATGTGAGTTCAGTGATATTAATGTATTGTTTTAAAGATTCTTAATGTAGCTATATCTCTGCAATTTCTCAGTACGTTTTTCGGTGTATTTAGGTTCGTTCTGTAATATAGAGATCAGACCTTCGGGGGCTCTGGTGGCCTGGTGGTTAACGCTCTCGCTTCACACGGTGAGGGCCTGGGTTCGATTCCCAGCCAGAGTAGAAACATTGGACGTGTTTCTTTCCACCTGTTGTCTATGTTCCCCATCAGTAAAATGGGTACCTGGGTGTTAGTCGACTGGTGTGGGTCGCATCCTGGGACACTGACCTAAGGAGGCCTGGTCACAGACCGGGCCGCGGGGGCGTTGACCCCCGGAACTCTCTCCAGATTAAGGTATCTCTGTAACAGCCTCGTTTAGACCCACTGGTGTTACGGAATCAGTTACACATGTGTACCTTGGTATACCACTGTAGTAGCAACCACTGAGACTGCCACTACCACTACCGGAGCAACAACAATCATCAACACCACCCCACCATCACTACCACTACCACCACAACAACAACAGTCATCACCATCACTAACACCATCACTACCACCACACGCCAAATAAACGCTTTACGAGGGCCATCCATATATCTCCTGTGAAGGGGAATGCGTCCCCCTCTATAGGTGACCTGATCGACCCTCTCCCCTCACTAGCAGGGCGAGTAATGTCCCCTCAGGGAGGAGGGGAGGAAGGAGGGAGGTTTTAGAGACGGGAATGATCACAGAGTTAAGAGAGGGGAAAAGGAACGTTTGAGGGGTGTGAGGAGAAAGAATGATAAGATGGGAGCAGTGTGGTACAGATGGATGATTGATGGTTGAAGGATGAGGAGGGAGAAGAGAGGTGTATGTTGGAAGAGGGGAGAGAGAGAAGTTGAGTGTGATGAACACGAGTATGAAGGGATGGAGGTAAAGTATGTTGAAGAGAAGGAAAGCAGGTAGAATGAGTTGGAAGAGAGGCAGGTAGAGTGTGTTGGAAGAGAGGCAGGTAGAGTGTGTTGGACGAGAGGCAGGTAGAGTATGTTGGACGAGAGGCAGGTAGAGTATGTTGGACGAGAGGCAGGTAGAGTGTGTTGGACGAGAGGTAGGTAGAGTGTGTTGAACGAGAGGTAGGTAGAGTGTGATGGAAGAGAGGCAGGTAGAGTGTGTTGGACGAGAGGTAGGTAGAGTGTGTTGAACAAGAGGCAGGTAGAGTGTGATGGAAGAGAGGCAGGTAGAGTGTGTTGGACGAGAGGTAGGTAGAGTGGTTGAGCGAGAGGCAGGTAGAGTGTGTTGGAAGAGAGGCAGGTAGAGCATGTTGGAAGAGAGGTAGGTAGAGTGTGTTGAACAAGAGGCAGGTAGAGTGTGATGGAAGAGAGGCAGGTAGAGTGTGTTGGACGAGAGGTAGGTAGAGTGTGTTGAGCGAGAGGCAGGTAGAGTGTGATGGAAGAGAGGCAGGTAGAGCATGTTGGAAGAGAGGTAGGTAGAGTGTGCTGGACGAGAGGCAGGTAGAGTGTGTTGGACGAGAGGCAGGTAGAGTGTGATGGAAGAAAAGCAGATAGAGTGTGTTGGAAGAGAGGTAGGTAGAGTGTGCTGGACGAGAGGCAGGTAGAGTGTGTTGAACGAGAGGCAGGTAGAGTATGTTGAACGAGAGGCAGGTAGAGTGTGATGGAAGAGAGGCAGGTAGAGTGTGTTGGAAGAGAGGCAGGTAGAGTGTATTGGATGAGAGGTAGGTGGAGTGCGTTGGACGAGAAACAGGTAGAGTGTGTTGGACGAGAGGAAGGTAGAGTGTGATGGAAGAGAGGTAGGTAGAGTGTGTTGGAAGAGAGGCAGGTAGAGTGTGTTGGACGAGAGGCAGGTGGAGTGTGTTGGACGAGAGACAGGTAGAGTGTGTTTGACGAGAGGCAGGTAGAGTGTGTTGGACGAAAGGCAGGTAGAGTGTGTTGGACGAGAAGCCGGTAGAGTGTGATAGAAGAGAGGCAGGTAGAGTGTGTTAGAAGATAGGCAGGTAGAGTGTGTTGGACGAGAGGCAGGTGGAGTGTGTTGGACAAGAAACAGGTAGAGTGTGTTGGACGAGAGGCAGGTAGTGTATGTTGGACGAGAGGCAGGTAGAGTGTGATGGAAGAGAGGTAGGTAGAGTGTGTTGGAAGAGAGGCAGGTAGAGTGTGTTGGACGAGAGGCAGGTGGAGTGTGTTGGACGAGAGACAGGTAGAGTGTGTTGGACGAGAGGCAGGTAGAGTGTGTTGGACGAGAGGCAGGGAGAGTGTGCTGGACGAGAGGCAGGTAGAGTGTGTTGAGCGAGAAGCAGGTAGAGTGTGTTGAAAGAGAGGCAGGTAGAGTGTGTTGGACGAGAGACAGGTGGAGTGTGTTGGACAAGAAACAGGTAGAGTGTGTTGGACGAGAGGCAGGTAGAGTGTGATGGAAGAGAGGTAGGTAGAGTGTGTTGGAAGAGAGGCAGGTAGAGTGTGTTGGACGAGAGGCAGGTGGAGTGTGTTGGACGAGAGACAGGTAGAGTGTGTTGGACGAGAGGCAGGTAGAGTGTGTTGGACGAGAGGCAGGGAGAGTGTGTTGGACGAGAGGCAGGTAGAGTGTGTTGGAAGAAAAAGAGATTGACGTAAGGTGTGTCAAAGAAAGCGAGGGAGGAAGGGAGGCAAACTTGTTGGAGAAATGAGAAGGTAGGAATGGAAGTGATGGGTATAATGTGTAAACGTGACCCTGTAGAAAGAAAGAGTTAGAGTAAGCGTGAGAGAGAGAGAGAGAGAGAGAGAGAGAGAGAGAGAGAGAGAGAGAGAGAGAGAGAGAGAGAGAGAGAGAGAGAGAGAGAGAGAGAGAGAGAGAGAGAGAGAGAGAGAGAGAAAAAAAAATACCAATATGTTTTCAACTTCTCGAGGTTCATTAAGGCAGCATGTCACCTGGTCTACCATCATCCAAGGTTACTTTATCCCTTAAAGAGGAATTAAAGTATTCTCTCATTGTTCGAGAAGAACCTAACAAACGAGTCTGAAGAACATAGAACACAGTACAAAACCCTTTTCAGTTCCACTTAAGGAGTCATAGAAAATTGAAAATATTTTCTCTGGGCCCATGGACTTTTAAAAATTTAATTGTACTTATAAAAATTTAATTGTACAAATATGCTTATTATACATGACATCATTAAGCATGACATCGCTTAGCTATACATCACTGAACTAAACATCAATTTCTTTGGAACTGGGAGTTACCCTTTCACCCTATAAAATCTAAATATATTGACAGACGTCATAAAAATCATACATAAATAATATTAATCCGGTCCAGCCTTTAACAGTCCACACCAAAATATTATGGAAAAAAATATTTCAATAAGACCGTAGATAAGAAGTGTCACTTCCACCATTAAGGTGAGAAGCGACCTCATCCTCCATTTTTACGAGTCGGTGTTTACAAGAGAGTAATCGCTGTTGATCAGGGAAAGGTTTATTTGGCTGCTGTCTGGGCATCCTTTACCTTGTCCGGGAGAGCATTATCTCTGAGGAGGAGGAGGCTGTGGTGGACACACAGAGGGAAGGACGAAGGTGACACTACCCTAGATGGTCAGCTTGTGTTTATTATCCCTTAGTGAGGGAGCGTGTGTTGAGAGAGATGGAGAGACAGTGAGTGGGAGGAACTAGACTCAGCTAGAGGAGCAGTGCCACGGAACGAAACACTCACTAAAATGTCAAAACAAATTACCCCACGTAAAACAAATATGCTGTAGAATGAGACACCTTAGCAACACTCAGGTTCCTTCAGAGAAGAAATGTTCCGTCACTGTCTTTATCAAACCACTGGCTGGCAAAACGTGTCCACGATAACTGTTACACAAGCTTCGTATTTACTTATCGTTTTTTAAACCATTTATATAATAAAAAGAAGTATAGCCATGAACACAGCAATTTAAACCACAACACCACATTCACGTGAATCATCTTTTAATTTTACAACCGTCCTACTGTTGATTTTGCAAAATTTCTTTACGAGAATATGGTATATAAAAAAGTCAAAACAAAAAACTTTATGCAAACTCCACAAACTTGTACAAATGACTTAATATAATGCTCCAGAATAGGCTCCTCGACCCTTTATAAGGGAATCAAAAGGCCCTATATAAGGTTTACAAAGGGATTTGATCATCAAAAGCCTGTAAGGAAAAGAACCTGTCGAGTTTATAAAAGAATCTAGTAGCTTAATGCCCTCTAATGGGGCTGTAACCTTGGTATTTATTATGCTATAAACCAACGCTGGGCAACCACTGTGATCTCTGGCGTAGTTGGGAGAGCAGGGAAGTAGGTATGGGAACTCATAAGGAAGAAAGAGGATGGGAAAAACTCGTCGGGGAAAGAGGAAGAAGAAAGAGGTTCTGATAATTAAACCCGGTAGGTTAGCAGCTCAGGATTACCCACCAGAGCTAATGAATGTGGTTTATTTCCAGTGGGATTATTAAATCGTGTTCCTCAGCATGTGACCCACGACAGTTGGTCACCACCAAGTACCTGTTACTGCCAGGTGAAAAGGGCCAGCAGGTGTTAGGAGACGCCCAGTCATATCGCCCCTACTAGGATTGATCCCGAATTCCTCGACTGTGAGCCAAATGCGTCACCACTGAGCTACGAGAGGGAATGAGAAGGCAAAGTAGAGAAGGAAGTAGATGGCATCCAGAATGAGAGAGGAGTAGAGAGTACATGGGAAACGAAGACAGTAGAAGAGTTTACAGTCGACACTGAGGCTATCTGCTATGGTCTAACAACACTCCGGCTACTTCACCGTCTTACTAGATACATGAGACAAGGATTGTATAGCAGAAGGCTCCCTCCCTCCCTTTCACTTCCTCCGCCACACCGTCGGCAAGAAACACTGGTGAAGAATAAATCGTGTCTTATTAGAAAACGGACATGGACATTCAATAATATAGGAAGAACTTGGTTCGAATGTTGATTTATTCGTCAGGAGGCGAGACAAAAGTCTCTGACACTGGTCTTAATAATTTAGGTGACCCGTAAGGTTGTTCTGCTACTGCTGCTACTGCTACTACAACTACTACTGATACTACTGCTACAACAAATACTACTGCTGCTGCTGCTACTACTATTATTATTGCTACTGCAACTACTATTACTACTACTACTACTACTACTACTGCTACTATTACTACAATTACTACTACTACAACTACTACTATTATTACTACTACAACCACTATTACTACTAGTACTATTACTACTACTATTACTACTACTACTACTACTGCTACTATTACTACAATTACTACTACTATTACTACTACTACTACTACTACTACTACTGCTGCTGCTACCATCAAATATCGTGCCTCAGGTGGTCCATGGTCGACTGATCATTCTCAGTAGCAATCACCGCTGGAGATGTAGACCTCAGCTACCACTACTTATAATTATACTGCTTCCAGAGATCTTAGCCAACCAACACAACACTACTTAAGATGGCGAATTATGTCTATCTTGTCTTTATAGCATGTCTAAGTGCATTTTATTCTTTTAAAATGCTTATCCAAAGTTCCTTAAGACCTGTTCGCACTAGCAGCTTCAGAGGGGAGATTATTATAGTGTTCTATAATTCTACGAAGTCCATTACATTTGTGTTGCACTACATGTAACGAAGTTTCAAATATTTTTCTCTCACTGTATTACCCTGCACTTCAAAAAATTCTCCGTAATTCAGTATCTTGAATTTGCTTAGTGAATTGAAGGTGTAAATGAGGCCATAGTCTGTTTTGAGTAAGAAAGGAGCTAGCGGGCCAAAACATCATGGGTTCGAATCCTTGGCTAGTCACAGTGTTGTTATTATCAATACCACTCGTTCATGGTTACAATAATATAAAATACTGCTTGTTGGGCTAGTACACCAAACAGGGAGTAGAATGAAATTAGCTGAGAGGCACCAACACCACCGTATGTCCTCAGACCAAGGGTAACACACCTAGCTTGGCTGGGTGCTTGATTCTTGTAGAATTTGGCAGTCCTCTGGGTTAGAGAGTCATGTGGTTTTCGCTCACCATGAGGTGGGCCAAAACATCATGGGTTCGAGTCCTTGGCTAGTCGCAGTGTTGTTTTATATATATATATATATATAATATATATATATATATATATATATATATATATATATATATATATATATATATATATATATATTTTATATATATATGATGGGGTCCACCTCTGGTGTAAATTGTGGGACCCATTGCCTCGGAGAAGTGCATAAAAAGACTTCAAGGAAGAATATTTGGATTTGGATTTCTTCCTGAAGCCGTTTGAATATTCCACTTCCCCTACCACCCCATCTTTTAGTATATTTTTTTTTTTACCAATAGGAATATTTTATTACATAATATGGTACAGAAGATTTAAGAGATACATTGTTGATATAAAGGTGGCATATACGGTACATGTTGTTACGTGTGTATCACCGATTATAAGGCGAAAATCTCATCCAGCTCCTCAGAGCTGGGGCGTGTGCCCAAAATACAGCAGGCATTACCCCTCTGAACAGCCGCACTGAGCCGCTGGAACAGAAAACTAGCTGCCCTGGGATCCCTAGTTACCCTGATGAGTCTTTTTCCCAGCTCCTTAAGGAATTTAGATGCACTCTTTCCCCATGAGCCAAGGGTCTCTGAGCCTATGGGAACAAACATATAATGATGGGCAAGTTCTCCATATTTTCTAGACTTTTGGGACTCCCTGAAGCTGGCAGCTGCCCCTCCTTCCTCCCTGGTGTATTGGAGATAGGTATCAGCCAAGGTAGATGCACATGTATAGTCCCACACCACCTGCTTCCCATCTGTCCAGGCTTGAAGGGTGATACCATCTGGACGCTTCTGGCTGCCATCAGATCTGCATAGTTGGGGTGGCTCCCTTACTGCTGGGCATCCAGCTGTTGTGAGGCTCCTCTTGATAATGTTATTAACCTCCTCATGTCTTGCAATCTTTCCCTCGGATTTACGGCACACAAGACCATGGTACCCGAATCGGTCTGCTGCTTCACTGCCACAAATACACCTGTGTTCGGCGAGAATAGGGGCGGCAAGTCGAAGGGCAACACCGATGCGGATGGTCTGTGGGTCGAGACGTGTGCCAAGGCTGGAGTTGGGAACAGCCAACAGAAAATCCCCAGCATGAGGGGCTCTCACTGCCAGGAGGCGGGCTCTATCCTTCCCTGACACACTCTGAAGCATTGTTGAGGCAATATTTTCCACTATTGGACCATCCCAGTGCGATTGTTTGTAGTTGTTGGGGGAGTAGGTCTGGCTCCAGAGCCCGTTAGATTATCCCAGATCATTGCTCCGTCAATGAATTTTTGGTCCTGGACTCCTACCTTGTCCCTAAGATGTTCAGGGAGAATCGCTGCTACAAGCTCTCTGGATGCAATACACGAGGACAGAAAAGCAGGTAACGCAATCTGTGATGACTTGCGGACACCAATGCCTCCTAGTCTGACTGGAAGTGTAGCTTGGTTCCACTGCCCGTCTTCTAGAGTATATATATATATATATATATATATATATATATATATATATATATATATATATATATATATATATATATATAATATATATATATATAATATATATATATATATATATATATATATATATATATATATATATATATATATATATATATATAATAAATAATGGCCTCCATGCATGTAGTAAACCCACTCCAGCAAGCACTCAGCACTTCTATGACAATGTTATATCAGTGGTACTAACTGTGACCCAACGTTCTCGTCCCACAACCTTAGAAGCCTTTATGGCATCAATTCTCATAGCCCTTATAGTCACATAGTCTATAAATTTAAGGATCCATAACCCGAGTCCATAAAGCCAGCCACTCTGTGGTTGAGTGATTACAGGGATGGGCCTGCTATAAGCGTGGACCCTTGTTAAGGGAGAGGCATTGATGCAGGTGACTCTTGATGCAAGGAACTGGATCAGTTTCTTGTGTCGAACCTGAATGTGTTAATGTGTTACCCCTGCCGGCGTTCGTGGTTTGGTGGGTTACGTCGTCAGCTCACACAATGAGGGTCCGAGGATTGATCCCAGAACGTGTGAAAACGTTGAGCATATTCCTTTACACCACGCTGGCCGATCTCTTTCTGACAGACTTAGGAAGCACAAAAATAGTGTTAGGCTTGCCGACACTAACAATGCTCTTTTCTGTCACGTCAGAGATCATAGCCATCCTATTGACTGGTCTTCTGCTAAAACTGTCTTCCCTACTTCCAACTTCAACAGTCACCGTCTAGTTGAATCCTCTCTAATACACAACTTTCCTTGTATGAATCTTAGTCCTGGCTTCGTCTCTGTAGATGCCTTCCCCTCCCACTACATTGTAAAATGTTCCAAACTTCAGAACACCCGTGACTTAACCTGATTCCTCTTCCTTCTTCTCCCTCTTCCCGTTTCCTCTTTCCTTTTTCTCCTTTGAGTTGTCTTTCTTCTGCCTTGGGTATTTGTTCCTTCATTATTTATTTACTTATTTCCCCCCCACTCTGTGTTCTTGCTCGTACCCTTTGTGGGCACCTACCTGCCTTGCAGTGCTCCTCTTAGTATTTGACTGGCTCCCCCTCCACCATCTTACCTTCCCCACTGCTACTACCTTCTACCTCCACTACTACTACTACCTCCTACATATACTTCCTCCTCTCCTTTTCGTTAGTGTGACTTTGTAAATGGTCCAAGTCGGACCGAAACGTCGTCGTAAGCTCCTCTCTTCTATGTGCCGGTTATTTGTGTGTTGTTCCAGTCACGGTGTTGTGCTTTTTTTGTTGCACACACACACACACACACACACACACACACACACACACACACACACACACACACACACACACACACACACACACACTTCTTTCACAATTCTCACATACCCACGAACTTATTCTTTCATTCACAAGCTTCATTCACCTCACTGTGTGCCAGTGAAGGCAGTTTCTTATTTTCCCACTGAAGTTCATTCACAAGCCAACTCACTCACCTTGCAGAATTGAATTGAGTATTATTATTATTATCGAGTCTAGTCATCATGAGTCACCTGTTTGTCTTGAGTTCCTCGTTCACCTGTTCCCTTGTTCACCTGTTCTCTTGTTCACCTGTTCCATTGTTCTCCTGTTCCCTTGTGTACCTGTTCCCTTGTGTACCTGTTCCCTTGTGTACCTGTTCCCTTGTGTACCTGTTCCCTTGTGTACCTGTTCCCTTGTTCACCTGTTCACCTCTTTCCTTGTTCACCTCTTCCCTCGGTCAGCTGTTCTCTTGTTCATTTGTTCAGCCTGCAAAATACATACAACTAACCAATAACCTCTCGTACAAATTTCCAGATTATTTTGTCTGCCTATCCTGCTTACCTATCCACTTCCTTATCCACCTCATCGTCCCCTTTACTTAAGTCTCCCACCGTTCTGCCTATCCTAAGCATCCGTCATCTCTCTATTCTCTAACTGTTCGTCATCCTCGTGTTTATTGTTCACCATGACGTGTCCCGTGGCTTGGTTGGTAGCGCACTCAGTTCACAGTGTGTCCGTGGTTCGATCCCCGGCACGAATGGAATCGATGGGCATGTTACCTTACACCTGCTGGCTCTATTCCCCTAGCAGCAAGTAGGTACCTGGGAGTTAGTCAGCTCCTGTGGGTGGTATCCTGGGGGAGAAGTGAAAGGAATGCTTTGGGAATATACCAGGTTGTGTGGCTTTCTTGGGAGATCCTGACTATCGAGTTCTCCCGTTTATCCACCACCAGTGTCTATCCACAATTTCATCCATTCTCTCCTCATCCACTCTGTTCCCGCAGTCTCTCAATGATGAAAAACTGGACTCGCCTACAACCTTCGCCACCATTCTCCCCAATGTTTGCCTCCCCACTATCCTCCCCAACCGTCATCCCCCCACTGTCTTCCCCCAGCCATCTATCCCCACCATCCTCCCGAACACCTCCCCCTCCCTTCTCTGCCACCCACACCACTCTCGTTAGGTCCACTCCTCTTTCTCCTTCATGCACTCCCTCAACCACCACCCAGCCACCCGCCCACCCGCCCACCCATCCACCAACCCACCCACCCGTCCACCCATCCACCAACCCACCCACCCGTCCATTCATACCACACAACGATTTCTCCATCCATTGTAAGGTCACCTGTTTCCCCTCTCACTGCCCACCCACTGCCACCCGCTATGCACCACCTGCTGCCCACCTGTAGCCCATAACCCAACCTCTGCCGCCCACTATATACCACCTGCTACCCATATCCACCAGCTGCCCACCTCCTGCTGCACATTACCTACCACCTGTTGCCCATACTTACCAGCTGCCCACTACCTACCACCTGCTACCCATACCAACCAGCTGCCTACCCCCTACTGCCCACCACCTGCTATCCCTTGCCCACCACCAGCTACCCACTGCCCTCTACCTTCTGCGACTTATAACACAAACAAATCTAAGCAACGAGAAAATTTAAAAAAACAATAGGTACTGGGTGATGGGTTTTATTTGTCAGGAAAAATAATTCGTAATCTGCATAAATGATTTATGGAGCCGATAAGTTGATAAATGGGTCACTTGTACAACAGTTGGGTATCCTTGGCTATTTTTTATTCTTCAGTCCAATGCACTGGACTGAAGCAGTCACTGGCGGGCGAAACGTTTCCAGAATACAGATATCCAAATGTTGTGTCAGGATTTTCATTTAGTTGAGTTCTACGATGACATTCCTGTTGGTTGGCTAATGGGGTTTAAATTCTATCGACTACACGAGTCATTAAGGATATATATATATATATATATATATATATATATATATATATATATATATATATATATATATATATATATATATATATATATATATATGTCGTGCCGAATAGGTAAAAATTGGTCAATTAGCAAGAACTCATTTAAAATTAAGTCTTTTCTAAAATTTTCTCTCATACGTTTAAAGATATTTTTTTAATTTATGTTAATGTAAAAATTAATAACTTTTTACCAAAAAAACATAAGAAAACTTACCTAACCTTATTATAACATACGCAATTTAATTTAGCCTAATCCAACTAAATGTATTTTAGATAAGTTTACAGTAATTTAATAAACAAACACAATGAAATATATTATATATTATATTATATATATATATATATATATATATATATATATATATATATATATATATTATATATATATATATATATATATATATATATATATATTATAATATATATATATATATATATGTATCATATTTTTGTGAATGTTTCGTCAATGTATTTTGTCTTTAAATAAAATATATATACATAATATAGGGGGTGGTAGGAGAAAATTCTCAAACAGCTTCAGGGAGAATCTTGAGTTTTCCCTGAAGCAAGTTTATTTTTTTCTCTGAGGATGAGGGTCCCCATGACAGTTCTAGAGGTGGTACCTCCCTATATTTATATATAATATATATATATATATATATATATATATATATATATATATATATATATATATATATATATATATATGCAAAACAACCACTCTCAAAGAATAGAGAAATTCCAAGCGCTTTCGTGACTACTCACATTATCAAGGAACATTAACATAGTTCCTTGATAATGTGAGTAGTCACGAAAGCGCTTGGAATTTCTCTATTCTTTCAGAGTGGTTGTTTTGCATATTCTGAAATCACTTGTTTGCTGTGATCTTATTGCATTATATATATATATATATATATATTATATAATATATTATATATATATATATATATATATATATATATATATATATATATATATATATATATATATATATATATATATATATATATATATATATATGTATATATATATATATATATGTATATATTATATATATATATTATATTATAATATATATATATATATATATATATATATATAAAATACACACTGAGGGATATACATATAATAGTGTATATACCCGTATTAAGTCACAGCATCCACAGTAGTGGGAGATGTCAAAAGACTCAACCCAAGGAAATACTAACTACTGCAGTACAAACTCTTGAGAAGCTATGCAAATTATTGATTCTATATTGTATAAATTGTAACATAGCTAATTTACGTTGTTTATGTAGTTTGATGCAGAATGGAATATCTTAATGGTGGAAATTTGCATAAGTTTTGTTGACAGTTGTACTAGGGAGAACTGTGAGTAATTTGTGCCTCGTAGTGTATACCTGGAGAGAGTTCCGGGGGTCAACGTCCCCGCGGCCCGGTCTGTGATCAGGCCTCATGGTGCATCATGGCCTGATCAACCAGGCTGTTACTGCTGGCCGCACGCACTACAACGTACGAACCACAGCCCGGCTGGTCAGGTACTGACTTTAGGTGCTTGTCCAGTGCCTGCTTGAAGACAGCCAGGGGTCTATTGGTAATCCCCCTCATGTATGCTGGGAGGCAGCTGAATATATACCAAGATACC
>NC_069491.1:679932-717432 GCF_026875155.1 Cherax quadricarinatus | reverse complement strand
TCATAAGAAAACTACGAAAGCAAAAGCTTCTTCATGCGTAGAAGTTCTTTTATTTTACTCTGGATGTTAAAAGTTCAGATGCTTGCTTTGACAGACGTAGGTCACGTATCAGATCACCGAGTTCTTCTTGGGAGAACTGCTGGGCTGTTGAAATACGTCATATTCATATAGAAATCACTCCCTACGAAAGCAAAAGACTTGGCAGGCGATGTAACATACCCCCAGTGAAAAGTCTGGGCGCCACTGGCACACTAAGAGAAAACACAATAAGTGTCCGGGGCCCAAGACTGTTCAACAGCCTCCCACCAGCCATAAGGGGCATTAAGAATAGACCCCTGGTTGTCTTCAAGAGGGAGCTGGACAGATACCTAAAGTCAGTGCCGGATCAGCCGGGCTGTGGTTCATATATTGGACTACATGTGGCCAGTAACAGCCTCGTTGACTGGGCCCTGATCCACCGGGAGGCCTGGTCATGGTCCTGGCCGTGGGGGCGTTGATCCCAGGAATGCCCTTCAGGTAGACTTCAGGTAAGTAGATATTCACTTCAACTGATGTCACCTGTGTTACATCCTAGAGTTTCTTCAGCATCTGACAACGTTAAGTGAGGCAGTGTTGTAAACACTGGTATGGGAACGTCTTCACTGTGGCACAGGTCTCCCTGCTGACTCCAAATCAGGATCTTCCCACTTGACTTTCTTATATTAATTGAAACCTTTCACATTCACCATACAGAAATAAACGTCGTGTTTTTTTTTTTTTTTTGGCGGGGAGTCTCTCCACACCATAGGCACACCTATGTTTAACCTTTTCCTTTGCCTATTTTTCCACTGTCGTAAGCATTCAGCACAGGTAGGCAGGAAAAATATTTGTCAGGAAAGATTACAGATGTTTCCTGACGCTGGTCTTAGCCATAGTATGACCCACAGCTGGAGCTTCTGGTCATCTGACCGAGGCCTTCCACTGGCTTACTGTTCCACCTCTTTAACAGTCATAGTTATAATTATAACCATATTTTTTCTAAACAGGTTTGGAAACCATATGGGGAGCCCAAGACTTGTCTTGGTCTCCAACCGCCACTTCAAAATAAGCACCATAAACTTGTTTTACAAAAATCTGTGATTTTTTTCAGTTTTTGCTAAGAGTATTTACCACAAATGTAGCAAAAACTCATTGATAAAAATGCAACATGTTATTCCGAGGAAAAATAATACAATAAATAATACACTATCTTCGTGTAGTCGTTATTGATACAGTTATTTACCTTCAATAATTTAGAAATAAAATTCAATTATTTATTAAAAATATCTGTATATACAAAAATTAGTGCCAATTCGAATTCGGCAAACCCAAAATACCATTTAAATATCTACAAACACCTTTGGTCAAACAGCTAATAATCAGACATCTTCAAATACTTTTAAAAATATTCGAATTTTCAAATAAAAGTTTTTTTTGATTTGCAAAGAATTTTAAACGTTATATTTACTTGTAAACTAAAAAAAATGTTTTTCAAATATTAAGGGTGGTTTTACTATGAGGAAACACTAGGATTTCCGACCATCCCGCCTCAGCCTCGTAGGTGAAGACAAGAAATTGCGCATTTGTTACCGCAGTTGTTTCCCTCTTTGAATTATTGCGGCAAAAACAAGAGGATTGGGGAGGGGGGTTGGGGAACGGGGGGGGGGAGGTGGTAGGGGGATTTGTTAATCGGTGGCTTGAACTTTGTTGAACAGGTGTGATGAACATTACTGAAAAGCGGTATGATGAGCCTTGCTGAATAGCAATGTGACGAACCCTGGTGAACACCGGCGTGATGAACCTTTCTGAACACCGGCGTGATGACCTTTCTAATACCATGGATGACCTGTGAACACCGGTGTGATGAACCTTGCTGAACACCGGCGTGATGAACCTTGCTGAACAGCTTTGTGATGAACCCTGGTGAACACTGGCGTGATGAACCTTGCTGAACACCGGCGTGATGAACCTTGCTGAATAGCAACGGATGAACCCTGGACACGTGTGATGAACCTTGCTGAACACCGGCGTGATGAACCTTGCTGAATAGCAATGTGATGAACCCTGGTGAGCACCGGTGTGATGAACCTTGCTGAACACCGGCGTGATGAACCTTGCTGAATAGCAATGTGATGAACCCTGGTGAACACCGGTGTGATGAACCTTGCTGAACACCGGCGTGATGAACCTTGCTGAACAGCTTTGTGATGAACCCTGGTGAACACTGGGTGATGAACCCTGCTGAACACCGGCGTGATGAACCTTGCTGAACATTGGATACCCTGTGAACCTGGCGTGATGAACCTTGCTGAACACCGGCGTGATGAACCTTGCTGAACACCGGCGTGATAAACCTTGCTGAACAGCTTTGTGATGAACCCTGGTGAACACTGGCGTGATGAACCTTGCTGAACACCGGCGTGATGAACCTTGCTGAACACCGGCGTGATGAACCTTGCTGAACAGCTTTGTGATGAACCCTGGTGAACACAGGCGTGATGAACCTTGCTGAACAGCTTTGTGATGAACCCTGGTGAACACCGGCGTGATGAACCTTGCTGAACAGCTTTGTGATGAACCCTGGTGAACACAGGCGTGATGAACCTTGCTGAACACCAGTGAAGAATATTATACAGAACCGAAATTGGTTATAATTACCTGTTTGATATCTAATTACTGAACATTTTTTCGGCGTATAAGGCACCTTTGTTCCAGTCTTGAAAATCAGACTGACCCTGTGAACACTCATGATGGATTTGTGATATCACATGGTATAAACCTTATGAAACCGGTATTAACGCTTGCTGAGCGCTTATATGTCGAAAATACCGGTAACAATACTTGATGAACCTTATAATCAGCTTTTGTGATGCCGGTAATTACAGCTATGAACCTCTCTATCAAAAGTTAAGAAATAATTAAACTGAGAAAGAAAAATTAGACCTTTATAATTAGATGTTGAGAATGGACTAATTACAGAAATTTTTCGGATAAAAGGCACCTTTTTTCACACTCAGTCTTGTAAAATGTAAGAAATAAGAAGGCCATTAAATGTCAAAATAGCTTCAATGAAAATGAGATTATGAATATAAACGGTCAGAGAATTGGTTATACAGTGATGTTAAAAAATTATACAATAGATTGAGCACTTATAGGCGGAAAAATACGGTTTAATTTATTTCTAATTACTGTTACATGTAATTAAATCAGAATGCAGTATGAGAGAGGAATGTTATCTTTGCCGGTTGTATTTCGTAAATGAATTCCCACGGTTCTAGAATGAAGTAAAAAAAACTAAAGAGAGTAAACATTCGATAGTACAATGAAAATAGGGTGAACGGAGATTGGAAGAAAAGAGATAAAAAGAGAAGAGGTTAAACTGAGTACGTTGAGAAGTAAAGAAAAAAGAGAGTAATGGCATAAAGTAAAGAAACAAGAAAATGGATGGAAGAATAAAAAAGAGGAGTAAATGGGTATCGTGGAGAGACAATGTAAACAAAGGATAATGGGAGTTGTAGAGGATAAAGAACAGAGGGTTAACTGTGATGTGAGATGTTCAGACAAGAGAGATAAATGAGAGAGGGAGAGACAGAACGGGAGAACTCGGAGTGGAGGTACAGAACAGGGAGTCTGGGAGTGGAGAGATACAAAACAAGAGGAGTAACTGGGAGTGGAGAGTACAAGAAACAAGAGGAGTAACTGGGAGTGGAGAGTACAAGAAACAAGAGGAGTAACTGGGAGTGGAGAGTACAAGAAACAAGAGGAGTAACTGGGAGTGGAGAGTACAAGAAACAAGAGGAGTAACTGGGAGTGGAGAGTACAAGAAACAGAGGAGTAACTGGGAGTGGAGAGTACAAGAAACAGAGGAGTAACTGGGAGTGGAGAGTACAAGAAACAGAGGAGTAACTGGGAGTGGAGAGTACAAGAAACAAGAGGAGTAACTGGGAGTGGAGAGTACAAGAAACAAGAGGAGTAACTGGGAGTGGAGAGTACAAGAAACAAGAGGAGTAACTGGGAGTGGAGAGTACAAGAAACAGGAGAGTAACAGAGAGTGGAGAGTACAAGAAACAGGAGAAGTAACAGAGAGTGGAGAGTACAAGAAACAGGAGAAGTAACAGGGAGTAGAGAGGAGTAGAAAGAAGAGGATAGGCGTCAAAAGAGGATGATGATGACTAGCAATAAAAGAAGAGGTGATGATTTGGGCACGAAATGTACTTGGAGGAATAAGAGGACAAAGAAGAGGGGAAGAAAGAAGACAGAACATGATTTACGGTAAGAGAGGAAGCAGGAGGGAGAGAGTGAAAGACCAGAAAATAAAGATACAGAAACGAAAGAGAAAAGGAAATTCAGAAGTTACGAAAAGGCTGAAAGTGAGGAAAAAGGAATAATGAAACGGGAGTAAACACAGAGGTGGAAATATTAAAGAAGTATCGAAGGAGAGAGAGAGGAGAGAGAGAGAGAGAGAGGAGAGAGAGGGAGAGAGAGAGGAGAAGAGAGAGAGAGAGAAACATAGATTGAGAGATACTGCAAAGAATATGTGGACGTAGGGTCATAGGCGAAGCAGACAGACATAAACAGATAAACATACAGAAAGACACAGAAACAGACATACAGACAAAAACACACTCAGAAACACAGACTAACAGAAATACAATGACACCAGTCAGGAATAGAAGAGAGAGAGGAGAGAGAGAGAGAGAGAGCCAGAGAAAGAACACAACGCAGCAAGTTCCAAGAAAAAACTTATTGAAAAGCGATTAAAAGTCCGTGATAACGACCCTATAAATTCCCGGAGTTAATTGCCTGGTTGATACCCCCAAGGAGGTGTAACAAGCAGTTAGGGTGATGGACTGGCACTTGCACTGTTTGGTTAGTGATGCCTTAACTTACCTGTGCTGACGCCAGCCTACACTCCAACCACATTTCTTGTGTTTTTTTTCGCCCTTGTATACGAAGTGGCTCTCTTGTTAAGGTGCGTGTGTATGTATTCACCTATATGAGGTTACAGGGTCGATTCACAGCTCCTGGCCCCGCCTCTTCAATTGTCGCCACTGAGTTCACTCTCTCCCTGTACCATGAGCTTTATCGTATCTCTTCTTAAAGCTATGTATGCATCCTGCCTCCACTGCATCCCTCCAAATTACTCCACTTCCTGACTACTCTATGGTGAAGGAAAAATTCCTAACATCCCTGTGACTCATCTGAGTCTTCAACTTTTGGTTGTGACCCCTTGTTGCTGTGTCCCATCTCTGAAACATTCCGTCTCTGTCCACACTGTAAATTCTTCTCAGTATTTTGTAAGTCGTTATCATGTCCTCCCTATCTCTCCTGTCCTCCAGTGTCGCCAGGTCGATTTCCCTTAACCTCTCCTCGTAGGACATACCGCGTAGCTCTGGGACTAGTCTTGTTGCAAACCTTTGCACTTTCTCAAACGACATGCTTGACTAGGTGTGGGTTTCGTACTGGTGCTTCATACTCCAATATGGACCTGATGTACACGGTGTACAGAGTCTTGAACGATTCCTTGCTGCAACAGTTATTTGGCTGATGTGCACCTCAGAAGATGTGCTCGGTATAATATTCCAACCAAGATCCTTTTCCCCTTTGTTTCCCTAGCCTGTACTCTGTCTGCGGTCTTCTTTGACCTTCCCCAATCTTCATGACTTTGCACTTGGTGGGGTTAAACTCCAGGAGCCAGTTATTGGATCAGGCTTGCAGCCTGTCCAGATCCCTTTGTAGCTCTACCTGATCCTATTCCACGTCTGCAAACACTGAATCCTCTGAATCTATTCCTTCCGTCATGTCATTCACATATACCAGAAACAGCACTGACCCTAGGACTGACCCTTGTGGAACCTCTCTCGTCACAGCCGCCCACTCTGACACCTCGTCAAGTACCATCACTCGTTGTTTCCTTCCTGTGAGATATTCTCTAATCCATTGCAGTGTCTTTCCTACTAATCCTGCCTGTTCCTCTAGCTTTTGCACTAGTTTCTTGTGTGGAACTGTGTCGAAGTCCTTCTTACAGTCCTAGAAATGCAGTCCTCCAATCTCCTTTCTTGCCTACTTCCTAAATCAAATCATGTCTATAACATGAATCCTAGCTCTGCTATCGCAGGATAAATACACCGAGCGTGTACGTTCACATGTATATGCTGAAGATTACTTGAATCCCTATTTAGGATAAAAGATTCTTACTGTGGTAAATTGCTGTATACACAGCCTTAATGACCCCTGTGTTGTCGATAGGCTAATACCTCACTGTATGCAACTACGTCCCCATCTCGAGTTAGTGTCTAACTTTCTGATAAGCTTCCTTACTAGTGTAAACAAACGCTACTTATCTTTTTGTGAAAGAAGTTTATGGTGAATGTACGCTCCAGATTTTAGTGAGGAAACACATTCGTCTCAATTGAGTGTTTCTGCCTGTATTTTAAACAACTGTGCGATTGAATTTAGGCAATATACTACCTCAGACATTGGTGCTCGACCCAAGATATAATACACTTCAGCCCTAGGTGGCACCCACAGCAATCCACTTTCATCTCCAAGATGGGACCACAGCAATCCACTTTCATCCCAAATGGACCCACAACAATCCACTTTCATCTCCCAAGGATGGGACCCACAAATCCACTTCCACTCCAGGATGGCACCCACAACAATCCACTTGCCCCTCCAGGGATGGACCCAAACAATCCACTTGCCACCTCCAGATGGCACCCACCAATCCATTTCACCTCCCAAGGATGGCACACAACAATCCACTTCCCTCCCCAGGATGCACCACAACAACATTTCACTCCAGGATTGGGACCACAAACAATCACTTCCACCTCCAGGATGGGCACCCACAAAGTCCACTTTCCATCTCCAAGGATGGCACCCACCAATACTTTCATCCAAGATGGCACCACAACATCCACTTGCCACTCCGGATGGCACCACACAATCCACTTTCCACCTCCAAGGATGCACTTACGACAATCACTTTCCACCTCCAAGGATGGCACCTCAACAATCCACTTTCCACCTCCCTAGGATGGCACCCACAACAGTCCACTTTCCATCTCCCAAGGATGGCACCCACAACAATCCACTTTCCATCTCCCAAGGATGGCACCCACAACAATCCACTTTCCACCTCCCAAGGATGGCACCCACAACAATCCACTTGCCACCTCCCCAGGATGGCACCCACAACAATCCACTTTCCACCTCTCCAGGATGGCACCCACAACAATCCACTTTCCACCTCCCCAGGATGGCACCCACAACAATCCACTTTCCACCTCCCCAGGATGGCACCCACAACAATCCACTTTACACCTCCCCAGGATGGCACCCACAACAATCCACTTTCCACCTCCCCAGGATGGCACCCACAACAATCCACTTTCCACTTCCCCAGGATGGCACCCACAACAATCCACTTGCCACCTCCCCAGGATGGCACCCACAACAATCCACTTTCCACCTCCCCAGGATGGCACCCACAACAATCCACTTTCCACCTCCCAGGATGGCACCCACAACAATCCACGTGTCCACCTCCCCAGGATGGTACCCACAACAATCCACTTTCCACCTCCCCAGGATGGCACCCACAACAATCCACTTTCCACCTCCCAAGGATGGCACCCACAACAATCCACTTGCCACCTCCCCAGGATGGCACCCACAACAATCCACTTTCCACCTCCCAAGGATGGCACCCACAACAATCCACTTGCCACCTCCCCAGGATGGCACCCACAACAATCCACTTTCCACCTCCCAGGATGGGACCCACAACAATCCACTTTCCACCTCCCCAGGATGGCACCCACAACAATCCACTTTCCACCTCCCCAGGATGGCACCCACAACAATCCACTTTCCACCTCCCCAGGATGGCACCCACAACAATCCACTTGCCACCTCCCAAGGATGGCACCCACAATAATCCACTTGCCACCTCCCAGGATGGCACCCACAACAATCCACTTGCACCTCCCAGGATGGCACCCACAACAATCCACTTTCCACCTCCCAGGATGGCACCCACAATAATCCACTTTCCACCTCCCCAGGATGGCACCCACAACAATCCACTTTCCACCTCCCCAGGATGGCACCCACAACAATCCACTTTCCACCTCCCAAGGATGGCACCCACAACAATCCACTTTCCACCTCCCAGGATGGCACCCACAACAATCCACTTTCCAACTCCCAGGATGGCACCCACACAATCCACTTTCCACCTCCCAAGGATGGCACCCACAACAATCCACTTTCCACCTCCCCAGGATGGCACCCACAACAATCCACTTTCCACCTCCCAAGGATGGCACCCACAACAATCCACTTTCCACCTCCCCAGGATGGCACCCACAACAATCCACTTTCCACCTCCCCAGGATGGCACCCACAACAATCCACGAACAGTTCTGACTCTTAATAATCATTACCTACGTTAATGATTATACATATAAAACGCTAATTCAAAAATGTTAGACGAAAATTACTAACTAATTTTAAATTGAAATTTATTAAATAAGAAAATAAAAGTTGTGGTTTATGGAAATTTAATTAAATTCTGTAAAATAATAATTATATTCTTTTTTCTTGCCTCTCATTCTCTTCATTTTATAGTCAATAACAGCACTTTATATGTATTTGAAGTGTGGAATAGATAATAATAATAATAATAAATAATAATAATAATAATAATAATAATAATAATAATAATAATAATAATAATAATAATGGATGAGAGGTGGTGCACGTTAGACCCTTTTACTATAAAGGGGTCAATTTCAAGAGCCAATTGCAGGGTGTTTAAAAAATGAACCTAATTTCTAAGCAAACTGCTTGAAATTGGGTCCAAATATTTGAAACACCCTTATAGAAGAGGGCTGCATTCTGAAATGATCGAAATTAATATCATAATTATTTTGTAATTGTTGACAATGTGCAGTTTGGTACCTGCATAAAAGTGAATTTATAATTTCGTGTCAGGGCCGTATCCATTTCCTAGAAGGGCCACATGTGGCCCTCGGGCCGCAGGTTGGGGACTCCTGGTGTAGACTAAGCTGACTATTGCCGCTTGTGGGGTATTGAGACTTATCTCACAGTCCATTGATACTATCCACCACTCTTTATTAATAATTTGATACTATCCACCACTCTTTATTAATAATTTGATACTATCCACCACTCTTTATTAATAATTTGATACTATCCACCACTCTTTATTAATAATTTGATACTATCCACCACTCTTTATTAATAATTTGATACTATCCACCACTCTTTATTAATAATTTGATACTATCCACCACTCTATTAATAATTTGATACTATCCACCACTCTTTATTAATAATTTGATACTATCCATCACTCTATAATAATTGATACTATCCACACTCTTTATTAATAATTTGATACTATCCACCACTCTTTATTAATAATTTGATACTATCCACCACTCTATTAATAATTTGATACTATCCACCACTCTTTATTAATAATTTGATACTATCCACCACTCTATTAATAATTTGATACTATCCACCACTCTTTATTAATAATTTGATACTATCCACCACTCTATTAATAATTTGATACTATCCACCAATCTTTATTAGTGCCTTGATACCTTTCAATCAATATATGTCTGACTTCAGACAAAACTATGTTAGTCATGTCTTAAGAAATGTACTGTACGTTAGTTACGTCTCAAGGAATGTACTGTACGTTAGTTACGTCTCAAGGAATGTACTGTGCGTTAGTTACGTCTCAAGGAATGTACCGCATGTGTAATCATGTCCTAATATGTCGTGCAATTAGAAATGACCCGGATTCTCTCGTTATCTGGCTCAAATTTAGATGTGTGTACACTTCTGAGAGGAACAAGCGTATTACACAACTTGGCTGGGAAGATGAAAGCTCAACAATGCTGGTGCCAAAATATCACTGCCAGGGGAGGCCAGAGTGCCGTGAATATTTGTATTAAAAAGAGACCTTGAGCTCAGAAACCCTAGAGTTCAAGGAGAACTCTGCTTCAAGTGACTGTATTACCCGCAAGCAGTTCCAGCAACACTGGTGCATTGGTGGTGGGGCTTGTCAGCATTCATGGTTGGTGGAGGTAGCAGTCAGCATTCATGGTTGGTGGAGGTAGCAGTCAGGGTTCATGATTGGTGGAGGTAGCAGTCAGCGTTCATGGTTGGTAGAGGTAGCAATCAGAGTTCATGGTTGGTGGAGGTAGCAGTCAGCGTTCATGGTTGGTGGAGGTAGCAGTCAGCTTTCATGATTGGTGGAGGCAGTCTTCAGTGTCCATGGCCCTGGAGAGAGCGAGAGAGAGAGAGAGAGAGAGAGAGAGAGACAGAGAGACAGAGACAGAGACAGAGACAGAGAGAGAGAGAGAGAGAGAGAGAGAGAGAGAGAGAGAGAGAGAGAGAGAGAGAGAGAGAGAGAGAGAGAGAGAGAGAGAGAGAGAGAGAGAGAGAGAGAGAAAATACGGAGTATCAAGTCGAATTGAAACATCACATTTGGATTCAAACCTAAACATGGGTTCACCACTAACTAACTTCTTGCGGGTAATAAATGCAGAGGGAAGGAGGGGGGAGAAGGCAGTAATTAGGAAATGGACTATTTCCGAAGGAAAATAACTGCGTTATAACTTCGAGAACATGCACCTTAAGGAATATCAATGTGAATTAACCAATCAGTCCACCCTCCCAGTTACTAGCCAGACCCAGATCTGATTATCCTGTTTCTGTGACACAAAATTCGGTCTCTCTGGAATGTGTTTTTTTTTTTAGACGTTTCATCCACCAGGGATTATCGGTTTTCACTGATGGGCGAAACGTCTACTCCTTAAAGTGCCATAAATCACATAGTGTGCCTCATTACTTATGATTAACGTGTGTAAACAAACCACTTACCATCATTTAAGTGCACTTTTACATCTTCTAAGTGCAACTGAACTGGACTAAAGTGCATTCTGATTGTGTCATTGTATTCTGATGCACTTTATATAATTTGTAGGATTTATATGAATTTACTTAGAGATAAATGGCATACAATACTGAAAAGATGGAAAATGGACAGAAATGTGCAGTAAACTGCGATCATTTATAAAGTTTCGCCCACATAATGGGCGAAACGTTGCACTAAAGGATCGCATTCTACAGCATTTAGGTTTATATATCATAAATGCGAGAACTGACTTCCTAAATGGTGTTTTGTCGGTACTCAGTTTTAAGTGTGTTTTAAGACACTTAAATAGGATCTAAGACACTTAAATAGGATTTAAATAGGATTTAAGACACTTAAATAGGATTTAAATAGGATTTAAGACACTTAAATAGGATTTAAATAGGATTTAAGACACTTAAATAGGATTTAAATAGGATTTAAGACACTTAAATAGGATTTAAATAGAATTTAAGACATTTAAATAGGATTTAAGTGTTTTTTTCTGCTATTATGTGTGTTTTGAGGTTTATTTAAATAAACTTGCTTGCATCTGCGTTTTTTCTTGTGGTTTTTTAAGATTATTTTATGCATGAGGTTGGGTGTATACTGAATATGTCTTGAGTATGTCAGACTATGTTCCACAGCCGTGGTCGTAACTCCTAAAATATGACAGAGTCGTGACTGGTCGTTATTATATTCCTGACAAAACCCATTTTTTTTAAGCAGAGAGAAAAATTCGATGAGAGGAATTAGCCAGGAGGATGCTCTTGATCCCGGAGGATGCTCTTGATTCCGGAGGATGCCCTTAATTCCGGAGGATGCTCTTGATCCAGGAGGATGCTCTTGATCCCGGAGGATGCCCTTGATTCCGGAGGATGCTCTTGATCCAGGAGGATGCTCTTGATCCCGGAGGGTGCTCTTGATTCCGGAGGATGCTTTTGATTCTGGAGGATGCTCTTGATCCAGGAGGATACTCTTGATCCAGGAGGAAGCTCTTGATTCCGGAGGATGCTCTTGATCCTGGAGGATGCTCTTGATCCAGAAGGATGCTCTTGATCCAGGAGGATGCTCTTGATCCCTCCACGCACACCCACCTTCTCACGCCCACGCTGATTAATTAACATATATAAGAACATAAAGGAGGAACACTGCAGCGGACCTACTGGCCTATACTAGGCAGGTTCTTCTCACACCCAAACCCACTAACAAAAATATTAGCCTAACCTATTTTCACTGCTACGCAAGAAATAGGCTTTAATATCCCTATTAATTCATATACAAGTTGCACTCAAACCCAACTCCTCTCATTCATGTATTTATCTAACCAAAATTTGACACTACCCAAGGTTTTATCTTCAATAACCCTACTTAGCAAACTGTTCCACTCCTCGACTACTCTTATTTCCAAACCACTACTTTCCCGTATCCTTTCTAAATCTAAACTTATCCAGTTTGAATCCATTAATATGTACACATACATCTACATACACAAACACACACAGTACGAATCACCGTAATTGAATATACATATAAATAAGCTAGAGACCAGTCAACTATACACAGTGCTAATTAGGCTCACCAAACACGAGTTTCTGCATCGGATGATCTAACACTAAAGAACCATGGGAGACATGATAACAGCATACAAAATACTCAGCCAACATGATATGCTTATAAATAATGAGAGAAAGAGCCTAAAAGCAAACAGGGAGAAAATACGAGAGTGCAAGAAGGCGGTCACTGTGATACTTATCTTCATAGAGAGGTGTCAGACAGGAGAGAGTCAACTAGAGGCAAGTATCCCTGACAGGCATACTGTGCAGAGTGAGGAGCAGATAACAGAGTGCTGCTACAGCTGGAGTGCTGGGGCCAGAGTGAGGGAGCAGATAACAGAGTGCTGCTACAGCTGGAGTGCTGGGGCCAGAGTGAGGGAGCAGATAACAGAGTGCTGCTACAGCTGGAGTGCTGGGGCCAGAGTGAGGGAGCAGATAACAGAGTGCTGCTACAGCTGGAGTGCTGGGGCCAGAGTGAGGGAGCAGATAACAGTGCTGCTACAGCTGGAGTGCTGGGGCCAGAGTGAGGGAGCAGATAACAGTGCTGCTACAGCTGGAGTGTTGGGGACAGAGTGAGGGAGCAGATAACAGAGTGCTGCTACAGCTGGAGTGTTGGAGCCAGAGTGAGGGAGCAGATAACAGTGCTGCTACAGCTGGAGTGCTGGGGCCAGAGTGAGGGAGCAGATAACAGTGCTGCTACAGCTGGAGTGCTGGGGCCAGAGTGAGAGAGCAGATAACAGTGCTGCTACAGCTGGAGTGCTGGGGCCAGAGTGAGGGAGCAGATAACAGTGCTGCTACAGCTGGAGTGCTGGGGCCAGAGTGAGGGAGCAGATAACAGTGCTGCTACAGCTGGAGTGCTGGGGCCAGAGTGAGGGAGCAGATAACAGAGTGCTGCTACAGCTGGAGTGCTGGGGCCAGAGTGAGGGAGCAGATAACAGTGTTGCTACAGCTGGAGTGCTGGGCCAGAGTGAGGAGCAGATAAAGTGCTGCTACAGCTGGAGTGCTGGGGCCAGAGTGAGGGAGCAGATAACAGTGCTGCTACAGCTGGAGTGCTGGGGCCAGAGTGAGGGAGCAGATAACAGAGTGCTGCTACAGCTGGAGTGCTGGGGCCAGAGTGAGGGAGCAGATAACAGTGCTGCTACAGCTGGAGTGTTGGGGACAGAGTGAGGGAGCAGATAACAGAGTGCTGCTACAGCTGGAGTGTTGGAGCCAGAGTGAGGGAGCAGATAACAGTGCTGCTACAGCTGGAGTGCTGGGGCCAGAGTGAGGGAGCAGATAACAGTGCTGCTACAGCTGGAGTGCTGGGGCCAGAGTGAGAGAGCAGATAACAGTGCTGCTACAGCTGGAGTGCTGGGGCCAGAGTGGGGACAGATAACAGTGCGCTACAGCTGGAGTGCTGGCAAGTGAGGAGCAGATAACAGTGCTGCTACAGCTGAGTGCGGCCAGAGTGAGGGAGCAGATAACAGTGTGCTACAGCTGGAGTGCTGGCCAAGTGAGGGAGAATAACAGTGTTGCTAACACTGGAGTGGGGCCAATGAGGGAGCAGATAACAGTGCTGCTACAGCTGGAGCTGTGGGCCAGAGTGAGGGTAGAAAACAGTGCTGTACAGTGGATGTGGGACCAAGTAGGACAGAACATAACAAGTGCTGCTACAGCTGGAGTGTTGGAGCCCGAGTGAGGAAGAAAACAGTAGCGCTACAGTGGAGTGCTGGACCAGAGTGAGGACAGATAACAGAGTGCACAGCTGGAGTGTTGGAGCCACAGTGAGGAGCAGAAAACAGAGTGCTGCTACACTGAAGTAGGGGCCAGAGTGCTGCTAACAGCTGGAGTGCTGGGACAGTAGTGCTTTACAGCTGGAGTGATGGCAAATGAGGACAATAAAAGAGTAGTGCTACAGCTGATGCTAGGGCCAAGAGTGCGCATACAGGAAGCGTAGGCCAGATGAGGAGCAAAACAGTAGTGCTGCTACGCTGAGACGTGGGCCAAGTGAGGAGCAATAACAGTGCGCTACAGTGAGTGCTGGCAGAGTGCTGCTAAGCTGGAGGCTGGGGCCAGAGTAGGAGAGATAACAGAGTGTGTACAGCTGAGTGCTGGACAAGTGCTGTACAGACTGGAGTGCTGGAGCCAGAGTGCTGCTACAGCTGATGCTGGGGCCAGAGTGAGGAGCAGATAAAGAGGCTACAGCTGAGTGCTGGGGCCAGAGTGAGGGAGCAGATAACAGAGTGCTGCTACAGCTGGAGTGCTGGGGCCAGAGTGAGGGAGCAGATAACAGAGTGCTGCCACAGCTGGAGTGCTGGGGCCAGAGTGCTGCTACAGCTGGAGTGCTGGGGCCAGAGTGCTGCTACAGCTGGAGTGCTGATGCCAGCACTCACTCGCTTGACGAAAGAATGAGGAACTTTGCACTTTTCCTCAGTGATTTAGAAACACACGTGAGCGAACACTGGGAGATATTAAAAAACAGTAGGACATATTAGAAAACAGTAGGACATATTAGAAAACAGTAGGACATATTAGAAAACAGTAGGACATATTAGAAAACAGTAGGACATATTAGAAAACAGTAGGACATATTAGAAAACAGTAGGACATATTAGAAAACAGTAGGACATATTAGAAAACAGTAGGACATATTAGAAAACAGTAGGACATATTAGAAAACAGTAGGACATATTAGAAAACAGTAGGACATATTAGAAAACAGTAGGACATATTAGAAAACAGTAGGACATATTAGAAAACAGTAGGACATATTAGAAAACAGTAGGACATATTAGAAAACAGTAGGACATATTAGAAAACAGTAGGACATATTAGAAAACAGTAGGACATATTAAAAAACAGTAGGACATATTAGAAAACAGTAGGACATATTAGAAAACAGTAGGACATATTAGAAAACAGTAGGACATATTAGAAAACAGTAGGACATATTAGAAAACAGTAGGACATATTAGAAAACAGTAGGACATATTAGAAAACAGTTAGGACATATTAGAAAACAGTAGGACATATTAGAAAACAGTAGGACATATTAGAAAACAGTAGGACATATTAGAAAACAGTAGGACATATTAGAAAACAGTAGGACATATTAGAAAACAGTAGGACATATTAGAAAAACAGTAGGACATATTAGAAAACAGTAGGACGTATTAGAAAACAGTAGGACATATTAGAAAACAGTAGGACATATTAGAAAACACTAGGACATATTAGAAAACACTGGGAGATATTAGAAAACACTAGGACATATAAGAAAACACTAGGACATACTAGAAAACGCTGGGAGATATTAGAAAACACTAGGACATACTAGAAAACACTAGGACATACTAGAAAACACTGGGAGATATAAGGAAACACTGGGACATATTAGAAAACACTAGGACATACTAGAAAACACTAGGACATACTAGAAAACACTAGGACATACTAGAAAACACTAGGACATACTAGAAAACACTAGGACAAACTAGAAAACACTGGGACACACTAGAAAACACTGGGAGATATTAGAAAACACTAGGGCATACTAGAAAACACTAGGACATACTAGAAAACACTAGGACATACTAGAAATCACTAGGACATACTAGAAAACACTGGGACATACTAGAAAACACTAGGACATACTAGAAAACACTAGGACATACTAGAAAACACTAGGGCATAATAGAAAACACTAGGACATACTAGAAAACACTAGGACATACTAGAAAACACTAGGACATACTAGAAAACACTAGGACATACTAGAAAACACTAGGACATACTAGAAAACACTGGGAGATATTAGAAAACACTAGGACATACTAGAAAACACTAGGACATACTAAAAAACACTAGGACATACTAGAAAACACTAGGACATACTAGAAAACAATAGGACATACTAGAAAACAATAGGACATACTAGAAAACACTAGGACATAGTAGAAAACACTAGGACATACTAGAAAACACTGGGAGATATTAGAAAACACTAGGACATACTAGAAAACACTAGGACATACTAGAAAACACTAGGACATACTAGAAAACACTGGGAGATATTAGAAAACACTAGGACATACTAGAAAACACTAGGACATACTAGAAAACACTAGGACATACTAGAAAACACTAGGACATCCTAGAAAACACTAGGACATACTAGAAAACACTAGGCCATACTAGAAAACACTAGGATATACTAGAAAACACTAGGACATACTAGAAAACACTAGGATATATTAGAAAACACTTGGACATACTAGAAAACACTAGGACATACTAGAAAACACTAGGACATACTAGAAAACACTAGGATATACTAGAAAACACTAGGACATACTAGAAAACACTGGGACATACTAGAAAACACTAGGGCATACTAGAAAACACTAGGACATACTAGAAAACACTAGGACATACTAGAAAACACTAGGACATACTAGAAAACACTAGGATATATTAGAAAGCACTAGGACATACTAGAAAACACTAGGACATACTAGAAAACACTAGGATATATTAGAAAACACTAGGACATACTAGAAAACACTAGGACATACTAGAAAACACTAGGATATATTAGAAAACACTAGGACATACTAGAAAACACTAGGACATACTAGAAAACATAGGATATATTAGGAAAACACTAGGGACATACTAGAAAACACTAGGACATACTAGAAAACACTAGGATATATTAGAAAACACTAGGACATACTAGAAAACACTAGGACATACTAGAAAACACTAGGACATACTAGAAAACACTAGGACATACTAGAAAACACTAGGACATACTAGAAAACACTTAGATATGTTAGAAAACATGTGCGACATACTGGCATCTTTATACAAGCAACGTTTCGCCTACACAGATTTCAGTCGAATACAGAGATGAAAGATAAATGGTTCAGAGAACCGACAAACTGATGAGTGAAACACTTGTTCAACACTTGAGTCCCTTCATTGGGGAAACGTTTCGCCAGCCAGTGACTTCCTCAGTCCAATACAGAGAAGAATGGGAGATTAAAAGGAGTTTGAGGTAATCAGTCCCTCAGTCTGGAGTTGATGGGATCAGTCCATTAATTATGAATAAGGGATTGTTGTACATGTGTCTTATTAAGTACGAACTACAGCAACGGTAACTGCAACCACTACAACAACAACTACAGCAACGGTAACTGCAACCACTACAACAACAACTACAGCAACGGTAACTACAACCACTGCTCATCACAACTACAGGCAACGGTAACTACAACGACTTGCAACAACAACTCAGCAACGGTAACTCATCCACTGCAACAAAATACAGCACGGTATTACAACCACTTGAACAACAACTACAGCAAACGGTAACTACAACCACTGCAACAACAACTACAGCAACGGTAACTACAACCACTGCAACAACAACTACAGCAACGGTAACTGCAACCACTGCAACAACAACTACAGCAACGGTAACTACAACCACTGCAACAACAACTACAGCAACGGTAACTACAACCACTGCAACAACAACTACAGCAACGGTAACTACAACCACTGCAACAACAACTACAGCAACGGTAACTACAACCACTGAAAACAACAACTACAGCAACGGTAAACAACCACTGCAACAACAACTACAGCAACAGTAACTACAACCACTGGAAAACAACAACTACAGCAACGGAAACTACAAACCACTGCAACAACAACTACAGCAACGGTAACTCAAACCACTGCAACAACAACTCCCAGCCAACGGTAACTACAACCACTGCAACAACAACTACAGCAACGGTAACTACAACCACTGCAACAACAACTACAGCAACGGTAACTACAACCACTGCAACAACAACTACAGCAACGGTAACTACAACCACTGCAACAACAACTACAGCAACGGTAACTACAACCACTGCAACAACAACTACAGCAACGGTAACTGCAACCACTAGAACAACAACTACAGAAAACGGTAAACTACAACCACTGCAACAACAACTACAGCAACGGTAACTGCAACCACTACAACAACAACTACAGCAACGGTAACTGCAACCACTACGAACAACAACTACAGCAACGGTAACTACAACCACTGCAACAACAACTACAGCAACGGTAACTGCAACCACTACAACAACAACTACAGCAACGGTAACTACAACCACTACAACAACAACAACAGCAACAAAACTAACAACAGTAAAAGCTTCAAATGAGGGAACAGCAGCTATCACAGCAGAAGCAGCTGCTAAATCAGCAGCCACAGCAGAGAGCTGGAAAAAGAGCAACAACAGAAACAATCACAGGAACAACAGAACAGCTGCAATAAGAGCACCAGGGGCAACTCCAACAACAGCAGGCAGGAACAGCCCTAACAACACCAGTAGCAGTAGGAACAGCCAACAGCAGCAACAGCAACATGAACTTCTACAACAGCAGAAAAAATGTCAACAGCAGGTGACGCTACGACACCGGCATCAGGAACCATAACAGCAGGAGCAGGAACCCACAACAGCACCAGCAGCAGGAACCAAGAACAGTGGCACTAGGAACAGTAAGAACATCAGCAGAAGGAACAACCAGCAGCAGCAGCAGCAGCAGCAGCAGCAGCAGCAGCAGCAGCAGCAGCAGCAGCAGCAGGGAGAAGTACCACACCAGCAGCAGGAACCATAACAGCAGGAACAGGAACCCACAACAACACCAGCAGGAGAAACCCTCAGCAGCATCAGCAGCACCAACAACAGTAGTAGCAGTGGGAAGAATTACACCAACAGTAAGAACACCCGTAACAGCAGTAGCAGCAGCAACAGGAACAGCAACAACAACAGCATCAACAGGAACAATAACATTAATAACTACTACAGCTGCGTCTGGAGTCCTCTATCTAATGCGCCTTGACCACATAATAAGCAACTTGTTACCAGTAACTCCGTTACTTCTGTTGGCTCCTCCTCCTCTTCCTCTTCCTCCTCTTCCTCCTCCCTCCAACGTCTGCGTCTGCTCATTGTTGCTAACTCGTTTCTGCTTACCCTTCCTCCTCTTTCCTCATCGTCTGTCTGCTGGTTATCTGTCGATAATTCTTTCTTGCTCCTCCTCCTCCAATTCATATATCAACTGCTTGTCTGCTTGCATCTAGCTCACGTCTACTGTCTCGCTTCTGCTGTCTGCTCCTCTCTGATGTGGATCATTCTCACATCTGCATGATATCTCTGCATATTCCAAATTACTTCTGCCTCTCTCTGGAAGTCTGCTTTCTGATTTCTGCTTCAGCAACTAATGTCGTATTTCACATTGTTCCTGTCTACTTAATGCTACCCTCCTGCTTTTGTCTCTGTGTCCAGCTTTCCATTTCCGACTGCATTTTCGCCTGGATCTGCTGGCCATCATCGTGTACATAACTATACCCTGTTATTATCATTATTAATAACTCCTTCCCGTCACAAACATAAACAAAATGCCTATTATGTCTTATTGCGTCGTCTCTCTCTCTCTCCCACCATGAACTGCTTTCTTTAATACACTCCCACTCACCAGTCAAGTGCTTGCTCCCTCACCCACAGAGTGAACATAACAGTTAGCTTTCATAAATGCTTGTTGCAGCAGTCAGTTCATATATATTCCAATTTATATATGAGCGTCTCCTTCTCCAGTCTAGTCTCTTGCTTGCTTATCTCTCTCTTGGCGTATTTGTGATGTGAGAGCAACTTCGTGTGTGTGTTATCTGCTTCTGCTTCCCTGCCTGCTTGCTTCTTTGTCTGTCTGCTTGTTTGTGTGCTTGTCTCTGTGTAACTGCTTGCCTGATTGTTTGCCTTTCTGTTTGGCTGCCTAGTTGTCTCTCTGCCTTTCTGTCTAGCTCCCTGATTGTCTGTCTGCCTTTCTATGTGGCTTCCTAATTGTCTGTCTGCCTTCCTGCCTGCTTGCCTGATTGTCTATATACGTTCCTGTCTAACTGTATGCCTGCCTACCTGCATGCTTGCCTACCTGTATGCCTGCCTGTCTACCTGCTTGCCTGCCTGTTTACCTGCCTGCCTGCCTGTCTACCTGCCTGCCTGCCTATCTACCCGCCTTGCCTGTCTACCTGCCTGCTTGCCCCTCCGATTGTCCGTGTAACTGCCACCTGATTGTCTAACTGCCTGCCTGCCTACCTGGTTGCCTGCCTGCCTGCCTGCCTGCCTGCCTGCCTGCCTGCCTGCCTGCCTGCCTGCCTGCCTGCCTGCCTACCTGCCTGCTTGCCAGTCTGCTTGTCTGTCTACCTACCTGCTTCCTCGCATGACTGCTCTCTTCGTCCTAGACCCTCCGGCCACACGATTTTGCTTGCCTGACTGCTCGCTACCCCCCCTCGTGTGTGTGTGTGTGTGTGTGTGTGTATACTCACCTAGTTTACTCACCTAGCTTTAGTCGCAGAGGTCAAGTCATAGCTCCTGGCCCCGCCGCTTCACTGGTCGCTACTAGGTCACTCTTCCTGCTCCATAAACTTTATCATACCTCTTCTTAAAGGTATGTATGGATCCTGCCTCCACTACATCACTTTCCAGACTATTCCACCTCCTCACAACTCTGTACAGGCTGAAGAAATACTTCCTAACATCCCTGTGATTCATCCGAGTCTTCAGCTTCCAATTGTGTCCCCTTGTTGCTGTGTCCCACCTCTGGAACATCCGGTCCCTGTACTCCTTGTCAATTCTTCTCAGTATTTTATATGTCGTTATCATATCCCTTATCTCTCCTGTCCTCCAATGTCGTTAGGTCGCTTTCCCTTAACCTCTCCTCGTAGGACATGCACCTTAGCTCCGGGACTAGTCTTGTTGCAAACCTTTGCACTCTCTCTAATTTCCGTACATGCTTGGCTAGGTGTGGGTTCCAAATTAGTGCTGAATACTCCAATACAGGCCTGATATACACAGTGTACAGGGTCCTGAACGATTCCTTATTGAAATGTTGGAATCCTATTCTTAGGTTTGCCAGGCGCCTGTGTACTGCAGCAGTTATTTGGTTAATGTGCTCCTCACGAGATGTGCCTGGTGTTATACTCATCCCAAGATCCTTTTCCTTAAGTGAGGCTTGTAGTCTCTGGGCCCTAACTGTACTCCCTCTCCGGTCTTCTTTGCCCTTCCCCAGTCTTCATGACTTTGCACTTGGTGGGGTTGAACTCCAGGAGCCAGTTTCTGGACCAGGCCTGCAGCTTATCCAGAGCCCTTTGTAGTTCTGCCTGATCCTCGTCCGATTCAATTCTTCTCATCAACGTCACATAATCTGGAAACAGGGACACTTCTGAGTCTATTCCTTCCGTCATGTCGTTCACACATACCAGAAACAGCACCGGTCCTAGGACTGACCCCTGTGGAGCCCCGCTCGTCATAGGCGCCCACTCTGATACTTCGTCACGTACCATGACTCGCTGATGTCTTCCCGACAAGTATTCCCTTATCCATTGCAGCTTCTTCCCTGTTATACCTGGCTGGTCCTCCAGCTTATGCACTAATCTCTTGTGTGGAACTGTATCAAAAGCCATCTTACAGTCCAAGAAAACACAATCTATCCACCTTCCCCTCTCTCTCTCTCTTGTCTTACTGCTTTTAACCTGTCATAGAACTCCAGTAGGTTTGTGACACAGGATTTCCCATCCCAGAATCCGTTTTGGTTGTCGTTGATGAGCTCATTCCTTTCTAGGTACTCCATTACTCTTCTGATAATCTTCTCCATGACTCTGCATACACGTCAGTGACATTGATCTGTAGTTTAATGCTTCGTGTATTTCTCTTTTTTTAAATTGGGACTATATTTGCTGTCTTCTATACCTCAAGTAGTCGCCCTATTTCAATAGATGTGTTGAAGATTGTTGTTAGTGGTGCACAAAGCACTTCTGCTCCCTCTCTCAGGACCCATGGAGAGATGTTATCCGGCCCCATTAAATTTGAGGTATCTAGTTCGCCTAGCAGCCTCTTCACTTCTTCCTCGGTTGTATGTATTGTGTCCAACACTTGATGGTGTACCCCACAATTCCGGCTTTCTGGAGTCCCTTTTGTCTCCTCTGTGAACACTTCTTTGAATCTCATGTTGAGTTCCTCACATACTTCTCAGTCGTTACTTGTGATCTCCCCTCCTTCCTTCCTCAGCCTGATTACCTGGTTCTTGACTGTTGTTTTCCTCCTGATGTGGCTGTACAACAGCTTCGGGTCAGATTTGGCTTTTGCTGCTATGTCATTTTCGTACTGTCGTTGGGGAGGCCCTTCTTACCTGTGCACGTTCATTTCTGGCTCTACGACTGCTCTCCTTATTTTTCTGGGTCCTTTGCCTTCTATACTTCTTCTATTCTCTAGCACACTTGGTTCTGGCCTCTCTACACCTCTGAGTGAACCAAGGGCTCATCCTGGCCTTCTCATTATTTCTGTTACCCTTGGGTACAAACCTCTCCTCAGCTTCCTTGTATATTGTTGTCACATATTTCATCTCATTTACTGACTTCCCTGCCAGTTCTCTGTCCCACCGAACCTCGTGCAGGAAATTCTTTATGTCTGTTAGTCCCTTCCCTTGTAGTTTGGCTTCATTCGTCCTGCCCTTCCTGCTTCTCTCTCCACTTGTAACTCTATATATTAGAAGCTCAGAACCACGTGGTCACTGGCCCCGAGGATACTTTCGTATGTGGTGTCCTCAATATCTGCACTACTCAAGGTGAATACTAGGTCCAGTCTTGCTGGTTGGTCCTCTCGTCTCTCTCTCTGGTAGGGAAGAGAGAGGGGGAATGGGGGAAGGGAGAGGAGAGAGAGAGGGAGAGAGGAAAGGGGAGAGAGAGAGAGAGAAAGAAGAGAGAGAGAGAGAGAGAGAGAGAGAGAGAGAGAGAGAGAGAGAGAGAGAGAGAGAGAGAGAGAGAGAGAGAGAGAGAGAGAGAGAGAGAAGGAAAGAAGAGAGAGAGAGAGAGAGAGAGAGAGAGTGTGTGTGTGTGTGTGTGTGTGTGTGTGTGTATTCATTTTTTCTCTTTTCCAAGTTATTCTTCCTGCTTTCTTATTCATTACCATACTCATAATCGTACTTATATTAAACTAGCCTTTATAACCATTATGGATCGAGTTCTACTAGCATGTTACTCCCCTCTGGTAAGCAGTTTTCATGTACCTGAATTAGTATGAGCCTTCTCTCTGTTTCTTGTCCCAGATGTGACTTGACAATGGATCCAGGGTGGATCGAAAAGTCATGTGATTTCTATTTTTTTTCTACTTATTCTGTGTAGAAGTATCAAGGCCACCAGATATAAAACTGCAGTTCAGGTCTTGTATGCATTTTCACCTGTAAAAGCGCTGTTGACGGATGTCTCAGGCTCTGACAGACAAAAAGGATTTTAAACAAGAGAAGTTAAGGGACTGTGACTACTCACTGCATATCCATTAAAGCATTTTTTCATATACCTTTGCCTGTTCTTCCAGTTTATGGATCATTTCCAGATGTTAAAATGTCGAAGGCCCTCCAGCAGTCAAGGAATATGCAGTTAACCCCTCCTTTCTCTCTTGTTTGATAACTTCGTTTATATATGAGACCTTCTCTCTCTCTCACCAGGTGTTCACCCAATCATTTTCTTATTATGCCTTTTCAACATTTTGCCTAGTACCCATGTAAGCGATAATGGCTTGTAATTTAGCGTAAGATTTCAGCTACTGTTCTTGTGTTGCTGGTGCTACTGCTGCTGGTGCTTCTGCTGCTGGTGCTACTGCTGGTGGTGGTTGTGCTGGTGCTGCTGCTACTGCTGGTGCTTCTGCTGGTAGTGATAATGCTGGTGGTGCTACTGCTGGTGGTGCCGCTAGGGAAGCTCCTGCTGGTGCTTTGCAGTTACTGCTGGTGTTGCTTCTGCTGGTTTTGTGCTGGTGCTGCTGTACTATGGCGTGGTTAATAATGCTGTGTTGCCTACTGCTTGGGCGCTGTCTGTTGCTTTCATACCCTGTATGTATGCGTGTGATGCTGTTGAACTAGCATGCTACATATTGTTACTGCCCGTAGGAGTAATGTTTTACCCCTCATGATCGCTGGGTTTTATGTACTGCAGTGCTGCTCCTAGAAAGTTCCCTCACAACCGCGGTTTATGACTCTCCTGCACATGTTAAGAGAGTAGAAATGATAGAAGAGAGAGAGAGAGAGAGAGAGAGAGAGAGGAGAGAGAGAGAGAGAGAGAGAGGAGAGAGAGGAGAGAGTGAGAAGGAGAGGACAGAATAAGACAGAAAAAAGTACCGTCACTCAGCAAAAACGAGATGATCGGACTGACCTCACTAGCATACAGAACAGTCTGAATTGTCTGGCTCGACTCCATCCACTACACACACACACACACACACACACACACACACACACACACACACACACACACACACACACACTATAGCTCAGGTGGCTAGAAGAGCTCACACGGGTAAAGCAAAACTACTAGTTATGGGCGATTTCAATCACAAGGAGACTGGGAAAACCTGGAGCCACACGGGGGTTCCGAAACATGGAATGCCAAGACGTTGAATGTGGTACTGGAAAACCTGTTGCAGCAACATGTTAGGGACACTACCAGAGAGAGGGAAGGATGAACCACAAGACTGTACCTCGTGTTCACCCTGAGTAGCTCGGATATTGGAGATATCACATATGAGAGGCCCCTCGGAGCTAGTGATCACGTGGTTCTGAGCTTTGAATACATAGAGTTACAAGAGGAGAGGGTAATAGGAGTAGGATGCGAAAAGCCAAACTACAAAAGGGGGGACTACATAGGCATGAGGAACTTCCTGCAGGAGGTTCAGTGGGAAAAATAATTGGTAGGAAAATCAGTAAACGAAATGATGGACAACATAACAACAAAATGCAAGGAGGCAGAGAAAAGGTTTGTTCCCAAGGGCAACAACAATAATCAGAAGACCAGAACGAACCCTTGGTTTACCCGAAGGTGTAGGGAGGCAAAAACTAAGTGCACTAGAGAATGGAAAAAACACAGAAGACAAAGGACCCAGGAAAATAAAGAGATTAGTCGAAGAGCCAGAAATGAGTATGCACAGATAAGGAGGGAGGCCCAGCGACAGTACGAAAATGACAGCATCAAAAGTTAAGTCTGACCTGTAGGTGTTGTATAGCCACATCAGGAGGGAGACAACAGTCAATACCAACAAGTGTTGGATGAAATACACACAACCGAGGAGGAGGTGAAGAAGCTGATTAGTTACCTTCAAACCTTATAGATCGGACATCTCTCCGTGGGTCCTTAGAGAGGGAGCAGAGATGCTGTGTGTGACACTAACAATTTTCAACACATCCATTGAAACTGGGCAACTACCTGAGGTATGGAAGACAGCAAATGTAGTCCCCATTTTTAAGAAAGGAGACAGACACGAGGCACTAAACTATAGACCAGTGTCACTGACCTGTATAATATGCAAAGTCATGGAGAGGATTATCAGAAGAGTGGCGGAACACCAAGAACGGAACAAGCTCATAAACATCAACCAGCAGGGGTGGAACACCTAGAACGGAACAAGCTCATAAACATCAACCAGCAGGGGTGGAACACCTAGAACGGAACAAGCTCATAAACATCAACCAGCAGGGATGGAACACCTAGAACAGAACAAGCTCATAAACATCAACCAGCAGGGGCGGAACACCTAGAACGGAACAAGCTCATAAACATCAACCAGCAGGGGTGGAACACCTAGAACGGAACAAGCTCATAAACATCAACCAGCAGTGGCGGAACACCTAGAACGGAACAAGCTCATAAACATCAACCAGCAGGGGTGGAACACCTAGAACGGAACAAGCTCATAAACATCAACCAGCAGGGGCGGAACACCTAGAACGGAACAAGCTCATAAACATCAACCAGCAGGGATGGAACACCTAGAACGGAACAAGCTCATAAACATCAACCAGCAGGGCGGAACACCTAGAACAGAACAAGCTCATAAACATCAACCAGCAGGGGGAACACCTAGAACAGAACAAGCTCATAAACATCAACCAGCAGGGGGGAACACCTAGAACGGAACAAGCTCATAAACATCAACCAGCAGGGATGGAACACCTAGAACAGAACAAGCTCATAAACATCAACCAGCAGGGGTGGAACACCTAGAACAGAACAAGCTCATAAACATCAACCAGCAGGGCGGAACACCTAGAACGAACAAGCTCATAAACATCAACCAGCAGGGATGGAACACCTAGAACGGAACAAGCTCATAAACATCAACCAGCAGGGATGGAACACCTAGAACAGAACAAGCTCATAAACATCAACCAGCAGTGGCGGAACACCTAGAACAGAACAAGCTCATAAACATCAACCAGCAGTGGCGGAACACCTAGAACGGAACAAGCTCATAAACATCAACCAGCAGTGGCGGAACACCTAGAACGGAACAAGCTCATAAACATCAACCAGCAGGGCGGAACACCTAGAACGGAACAAGCTCATAAACATCAACCAGCAGGGACATTAGACCCACAATTTCATAACTTATCTGAAAACCAATAATTTATATCACTAATAAAAAGTCAGCTGATTTATTCAATAAATCATACTAAACTATTTGAGAGAATTTTTTTAAAAATTGTATGATCAAATTAAAATTCACTATTTTCTATAATTTAATAGATTAAACTAAACTATTTGTGGTTAAATTTGATAGAGAAATTTAATTTTTAGACTTGTCTTAGCAGGCAACATATATTCTTTATTCTTGTTATATTTTATACATTCCATATGAAATTATTATTCAATTTTTTTCCAACATATTTTTTTTTCCCATTAACACAATTTTTTCACGGGTATAAATTTCCTTTTTGACGTCCTATCTCCTGTGATTCATTTTCAATCCTGTAAATGAAATACCCTATTTTTTCTAGAAATTTTCATAGACCTACGCCAAATATATGAATAAACATAGGCTAGATATTATAATTATAATGGGATTCCATGATTTTACTGAAGCGTCCTGAGGTGGACACCCATAACAGAATTAATATTTGAAGTTTTGTTTAATTAAGATTTTTTTTTTTTTTTTTATTCGCCGGTATTCTCCTGGCCCGGGTCTTTTCCAAGTAGTGGTGACCCGGCCTTGGCTCCCTATCTGGGGAGTGTCTCGAGACTTAAGTCTCCCATGGGAGGAGGTACAGTACCTCCTCATCTTTGGGACCAAGTGTCCCCAGGCCTAGCCATATTCCCCGCCCTCACGGGGCTCGTAGGGAGAAGCTAGGCCTCTGGTCTGCCATCTACCCCGCCTCAAAGGGGCTCGTGGGGATGGCAGTCTTATGAGCTGCAGATGGTAGCAAGCTCAGGCCTCTCTTTAGGGTTAAGATCCAGGGTAAATTAACTAAAAAGTAAAAAAAAAAAAATAGGTGAAGAACCCTTTCTTGGCCGTTATAAGCTGATCCTCTCCTAATAGGGTTAATTTTTACTAAAAGAGGGATTGAATCTATTTCTTGAAGTTAGACGGTTGTGATTTCTTCCTTAAATTTACATATTTTTAACTTAAAGGAAATGCTACCAGATGTTGATTACAAGTTAGTACAAACTCGTAAATATATTAGAAGGAAGTTACCCAATGACGGAGATGTAGCCGAAGTATATCTCAATGCCAGAGATAAATTTTGTATCACTATCTTTTACACAATTGTTGACAAACTTGAAGCTGAGATGAGAAGTGGAGAGATATACAAAGAAATAGTAAAGGAGTCTATACACCACAAGACGGACAGTGAGAAGTCAACTTGTAAACAACAAGACGGGCAGCAAGCAGCAACTTCACACTCACTGTACCGTTCTCCAAACATCACTTCATCTGAGATTATTTATTCCTAGAGTAACTCTGGTCTTGAAAATGTTCGGGAAACATAATGACATCAACGAGTCATTAAGCTTTCAACTGATCAAATGAAATTGCTGGCCAACAGATGGCCCACACTTGGCCCAAAGATAGCTCAAACTTCATCCTGCTCCCTATTTGAATATTCCTTAAAAAAAAAAAGGTTTTAAATGAGCTAATGTAGGAAACAACTTTTAGCTTGTAAATATAGGTAGGAACCTTATCCTAACCTTGTTAAACACTGTGAGAGAGAGAGAGAGACAGAGAGAGAGAGAGGTAGGTTACTTCTTGTTATTCTTGAAGTCTCTCGGCCTCTGAATTCGCTTCTTCCTCAGTACATTCTTCAACATCATCTTGTATCACTTCTAAAGATGACACAATGACGAATTTATAGAAACTGATTAGTCCAAAAATAATATGTACTAAATCCTAGTGATATAATTCAATTTTTTTTTATTCGCCGGTATTCTCCCGGCCCGGGTCTGAGGTATTCCCAATATTTTATATGATTTATTGAATCTATATAGACAGTACACGATCTCTCTACATTTTCCATCTCCGATATCTCTCCTACTTTGAAAAGAAGCCGTCAGCACCGAACAAATATTCTAAACGAGAGATACAAGTGATCTTCTGATTAGTGACATCACCGGCGTTATTTCTCTTATTTGGAAAACTGTCATCATCCACCCTTCATCCTTCTGGCCTTCATTGCATTTGCCTTATTCTGCTTTCTAAATGAAATGAGATCTGACAGTATTATACTAAAAATTTCGTATATTTCTTTCTCTGAGAGGATCCTCCTGTGTTTTGTGTCTATTGATCCTTTCGAATTCGTGTTCTTTCTGGTAGATTTTGTTGATATCGGCTTCCATTTTCTTCTATATCTTCTACTGAGGCAACTGTAGTCGTGCTTATTTTGGCATCGAGCACAAATGATGATACAGAGCTATGGCTTCTGTTTTTATTCAATGTCTGCTGTGAAGATGATAAACAGAAGAGGCGCCAATACCATGCCTTGGGATACCGAACTTTTCGGTTTTCTAACACTAGATTTTGTTTTACATGCTACATTTCAAGCAGCTTATTAAAGAAATAAGAAAAGTAATTTCAACTGAAATAGTTCACAAATAACCCGCAAAATATAAATATAAAAACCTGACGATATTTCGGCTCATTGAAGACCAATATCTAGTCACTCACGACATGACGTGGTTCCTGACGGACTTAAACGTCGTCCAAATTTCACTTGCAATTTGTGGGTTAGTTGTGAACTTGAGAAAGCTCTTTGTCAGGTAACTGTCAGGTATTAGCCAGCTAAAACTCGGGTATCTGATCTTATTCCTCGTGTTGTTTGGGGTTTATAGGGTCACTGACAGCTTACGCCGTATCGAGTCCACGTATCTGATCAACATTGCTCGCCGGGTTCCCATGCATCTCGAGCGCATTTTTCGAGACCACTCCACAGTGCTTCATTATCTGTCTTGACTCACGACGGCTCTCAACCAAGACACGAAGCTCGAGGATCCCCGCACTGATAACCTTTCGATGAGAAGCCAGACCTCAAAAAAAAAAAAAGCTCTGAGAGTTGATACCAGAACAGTAACAACATACACCTTGATTCAGTGAGCAATACAGCGTACGATCATTGCTTCACTGGTGTCGATCAAGTCCTCTCCCAAACCCTAACTTAACACATATAGTAGGTGTACACAGGATATGTACACCGTGGGATGTACATATCCCTTCTTTCTACTACCACTACTACTACTATTACTACTTTCACTACCAGCATTTCCACCACTTCTTGTTCTTCCTTTCTTTGTCCCATCCCAGTCTGCTCGCCTATATATACTGGCTCCCTCACTCTTTGTTTAATAGTTATAATAACCATAGTTCTTAAAGGGTTGGACCTGTAAGCCAGTGGAAGGCCTTGATCAGATGACCAAAAGCCCCAGCTATGGGTTATCATGTTAAGACCCGCGACAGGAAACACTTGTCCTATTTCCTGTCAAACATTACTTAACCTAATCTTTTGTATCTGTGTAATTTTTGTAAATGGTTCAAACTGGACTGAAACGTCGCCGAAAGCTTCTCCTAGGTGCGGGTTATCTGTGTAGCGTTCTTAAAGTAATCTCCTCTGATGTTGAGCATGTTTCGTGCAGTCTTAATGACCCTCGTCTAGTCGACAGGCTAAAAATTCCATTAATTTCATATTTTAAGAAATAAAATACTTTGTTTCTATTATTTTATTAATACATCGGCCGTTTCCCAACAAGGTACGGTGGCCTGAAAAAGAAAAACTTTCACCATCATTCACTCCAACACTATCTTGCCAGAGGCATGCTTACACTACAGTTATAAAACTGCAACATTAACACCCGTCCTTCAGAGTGCAGACACTGTATACTTCCCATCTCCAGGACTCAAGTCCGGCCTGACGGTTTCCCTGAATCCCTTCATAAATGTTACCTTGCTCACACTCCAACAGCACGTCAAGTCCTAACACACGCATGCTTGCTGGAAGTCCAAGCCCTTCGCACACAAAGCCTCCTTTACCCCCCTCCCTCCAACCTTTCCTAGGCCGACCTCTACCCAACCTTCTATCCACTACAGATTTCTACACTCTTGAAGTCATTCTATTTCGTTATTTCCTCTCTACATGTCCAAACCACCTCAACAACTACTCCTCAGCCCTCTAGATAATAGTTTTGGTAATCCTGCACCTCCTGCTAATTTCCAAACTACGAATTCTCTTCATTATATTAACACTGCACATTGCCCTCAGACACGACATCTCCACTGCCTCCAGCCTTCTCCTTCACCACCCATGCTTCACACCCATATAAAAGTGTTGGTATAAATATACTCTTGCATTCCCCTCTTTGCTTCCATGGACAAACTTCTTTGTCTCCATAGACTCCACAGTATACTACTCACCTTTTTACCCTCGTCAATTCTATGATTCACCTCATCTTTCATAGACCCATCTGCTGACACGTCCACTCCTAAATATCTGAATACATTTACCTCCTCCATATTCTCTTCCTCCAACATGATATCCAGTCTTTCATTACCTATTATTTTGTTATCCTCATCACCTTACTCTTTCCTATATTCACTTTCAATTTTCTTCTTTTACATACCCTACCAAACTCATCCACCAACCTTTGCAACTTTTCTTCAGAATCTCCCAAAAGTACAGTGTCATCAGCAAAGAGCAACTGTGACAACTCCCACTTTGTGTTAGATTCTTTATCTTTTACAACTCCATCTATAAATATATTGAACAACCATGGTGACATCACTCATCCTTGTCTAAGGCCTACTTTTATTGGTAAATAATCTCCCTCTCTCCTACATACTTTAACCTGAGCCTCACTATCCTCGTAAAAACTTTTCACTGTTTTCAATAACCTCCATACATTTGCAACATCTGCCACATTGCCCCCCCTATCCACCCTGTCATACGCCTTTTCTAAATCCATAAATGCCACAAAAACCTCTTTACCCAATATCTAAATACTGTTCACCTATATGTTTCACTGTAAACACTTAGTCTTCACACCCCCTACCCTTCCTAAAGCCTCCTTGTTCATCTGCTATCCTACCCTCCGTCTTACTCTTAATTCTTTAAACTCTACCAGGTATACTCAACAAACTTATTCCCCTATAATTTCTGCATTCTCTTATGTTCCCTTTGCCTTTATACAAAGGAACTATTTATGCTTTTTGCCAATCCCTAGGTACCTTGCCCTCTTCCATGCATATATTAAATAATAGCACCAATCGCTCCAAAACTATATCCCCATCTTCTTTTAATGTTTCTATCTTTATCCCATCAATCCCAGCTGCCTTACCCCCTTTCATTCTACCCACTGCTTCACGAACTTCCCCAACACTCACAACTGGCTCATCCTCACTCCTACAAGATGTTATTCCTCCTTGTCCTATACACGATATCACAAGCTTCCCTATCTTCATCAGTACTTAACAATTCCTCAAAATATTTCCTCCATCTTCCCGATACCTCTAACTCTCCATTTAATAACTCTCCTCTCCTATTTTTAACTGACAAATCCACATATTTCCTAGGCTTCCTCAACTTGTTAATCTCACTCCAAAACTTTTTCTTATTTTCAACAAAATTTGTTGATAACATCTCACATAGATGAATTACGGCTGTGATGACCCCAGCTATTAGAGTAGTCATCATGTAGGTCGTTATGACTGTAATAACCTACATAAGGACCCTCTTGCATTTAACAGGCGTTAAAAAATAGTTTGAAAATGGGTTGTCTTGAGGCTGATAACGGACTTTTGATCCGAGGAACTTTAGCTGCCTCTCTTTCCTTAGATTAAACCTGACTTGTGTTTCCCCGTGGAAGCAAGAAAATTGTAACGGGATGAGGATAATATTCCTGCCGCCAGGAAGTAACCCCTGGATACAGCAGCTTCCATTCCACAGTTGCAGCTCAAGCATTCTTATATGACTTTTCATTTAATCAGCTTAACTAGGTAAAGCTCTACCTAAAATGAAACATCAAAATAAAAGCTCGTTCTGCACCTCCGTCATAGGGTTGCTCCAGCCATAGGTCAGTAAACGATACATCACGTGTACACACTCCGACACTCCTCCGGGAGCCACTGCTGGGCCACCACATGGAGACCCGGGCCAGGACCTGTCCTGGCGAACCTAAAGGAACATGAACATCCACTTGTGAATCAATGGAGCCACTGCATGCCTCTTATTGCCTCGTGGCTCAGGTTTTAGTCTGAGTCTGCTCATCTCTCTTGCTACATAAATGACTCTACATCCCCAGCTTCCTACATAGATGGTTCTACCACTTCAAGGAGAGTGTAACAGTTTCCAGACGAGGCGAGATGGATTCCAGAAAGGAAGAGGGAAAGATGCTTTGAGTGGGATAATTGTGCCTCGAAGGGATACCTAACTTCTTTAAATATGGAGATGCCTCAGAGAGGGATGTGATTGCTTAGACACGAATGGCTTATCTTCAACAGGTATAACAAGCTTTCCAGACTGACGTAATGACAGGTATCTCAGGGAGATGAGAAGACTTCGAGTGTGATGGCTTCCTTCTAGCAGAGGTGGCAGGCCGTCGACGAAGATGTTAATTGGTTTACATAAGAACATAAGAAAATAAGAAAGGAGGAACACTGCAGGAGGCCTGTTGGCCCATACTAGGCAGGTCCTTTACAATTCATCCCACTAACAAAACATTTGCCCATCCCAATTTTCAATGCTACCCAAGAAACAAGCTCTGATAACTCTATCCGCTCATTTGCAAGTCCCACTCAAATCCAACCCCTCTCACTCATATATTTATCCAACCTAAATTTGAAACTACCCAAAGTCCTAGCCTCAATAACCAAACTAGGTAGACTGTTCCACTCATCAACTACCCTATTTCCAAACCAATACTTTCCTATGTCCTTTCTAAATCTAAACTTATCTAATTTAAATCCATTACTGCGGGTTCTCTCTTGGAGAGACATCCTCAAAACCTTATTAATATCCCCTTTATTGATAAATTAGACACATGTGCAACTCTTGGGTATCTTTATTGAGGAAACGTTTCGCCACACAGTGGCTTCATCAGTCCATACAAAGGAGAATCTTGAAGAACAGGAGGAGAATAAGGTAATCAGTCCCTCAACCTTGAGTCGATGTGGTCAGTCCATCAATCTTGAATAGAATACGGCATACGTGCGGAGAAGGAGCTTATAAACCGTTTATCAACATGTCGGTTCTCTGAACCATTCATCTACAAACCTGTCAGACACTGCAACTTCTTCGGATCTTAATACTTGGGAATTCTTCGCTTGCCTAATTCTTGGGCACGACCTACTTCCACATTGAACAAATGTGACACCTCCTATGACTGCTGCACCTCTCCTGCCATACGGTTTATAAGCTGCTTCTCCGCTGATATGCCGTATTCTATTCAAGATTGATGGACTGAACACATCGACTCAAGGTTGAGGGACTGATTACCTCATTCTCCTCCTGTTCTTCAAGATTCTCCTTTGTATGGACTGATGAAGCCACTGTGTGGCGAAACGTTTCCTCAATAAAGATACCCAAGAGTTGCACATGTGTCTAATTTATCAACATGTCGGTTCTCTGAACCATTCATCTACATCCCCTTTATTAATACCCATCTTCCACTTATACACTTCGATCAGGTCTCCCCTCATTCTTCGTCTAACAAGTGAATGTAATTTAAGAGTCTTCAATCTTTCTTCATAAGGAAGATTTCTAATGCTATGTATTAATTTAGTCATTCTATGCTGAATGTTTTCTAACGAATTTATGTCCATTCTGTAATATGGAGACCAGAACTGAGTTGCATAATCTAGGTGAGGCCTTACTAATGATGTATAAAGCTGCAGTATAACCTCTGGACTTCTGTTGCTTACACTTCTTGATATAAATCCCAACAATCTATTTGCCTTATTACGGACGCTTAGGCATTGCTGTCTTGGTTTAAGGTTGCTGCTCACCATAACCCCCAAATCCTTTTCGCATTCTGTATGGCTAAGTTCTACATTATCTAACTTGTAAGTACTAGGGTTATGGACACTCCCGAGCTTTAGAACTTTGCATTTATCTACATTGAACTGCATCTGCCACTTTTCTGACCAAGAATAGAGTTCGTCTAAATCTTTCTGAAGTTCCCTAACATCTACGTTTGAATCAATTATCCTACCTATCTTTGTGTCATCGGCGAATTTGCTCATATCACTAGTAATTCCTTCATCAAGATCATTGATATATATTATAAACAACAACGGGCCCAAGACTGATCCCTGTGGAACGCCACTTGTCACTGATCCCCACTCGGATTTAACCCCATTTATGGACACTCTCTGCTTCCTGTCTGTGAGCCATGATCGATCCACGAGAGCACCCTTTCCCCAATGCCATGAGCTGCCACTTTCTTTAACAGTCTTTGGTGCGGAACTCTATCAAAAGCCTTACTAAAATCTAAGTAAATAATATCAAATTCTTTATCGTGGTCAACAGCCTCAAAAGCTTTACTGAAGAAAGTTAATAAATTAGTTAGACAAGACCGGCCTCTTGTGAATCCATGCTGAGTATCATTAATCAAGCTTATCGAGATGGCTTCTTATAATCTCAGCTATAACTGACTCTAGTAATTTGCCTACAATTGAGGTCAGGCTTATTGGGTGGTAATTTGACGGTAACGACTTGTCCCGTTTTAAAAATAGGAATTACATTAGCCATCTTCCACATATCAGACACTACACCTGTTTGAAGAGATAAATTAAAAATATTAGTTAATGGTTCACAGAGCTCCATTTTGCATTCCTTAAGAGCCCTTGAAAAAACCTCATCAGGACCCGGTGACTTATTTGCTTCAGTCGGTCTATCTGCTTCACAACCATTTCACTAGTGATTGTGATATCACATAATTTATCTTCTTCCGGCCCACTATAAAAATTAATTACTGGAATATTATTAGTGTCTTCCTGTGTAAAAACCGAGAGAAAATAATTATTTAAAATCGAGCACATTTCATTCTCTTTGTCAGTAAGATGCCCATAGTTATTTTTAAGGGGACCTATCTTATCTCTATCTTTTGTTCTATAGACCTGGAAAAAACTTTTTGGGTTAGTTTTAGAATCCCTAGCAACTTTAATTTCATAGTCCCTTTTAGCTTTTCTTATGCCCTTTTTAATGTCCCTCTTAATGTCACTATACTGATTCATAAGATGACCCTCACCTCTTTTGATACGCCTATAAATTCCTTTCTTATGCCCTAGTAGATATTTCAGCCTATTATTCATCCATTTTGGGTCATTTCTATTTGATCTAATTTCTTTATACGGGATAAACGTTCTTTAAGCAGCATGTATAGTGTTCAGAAAACTGTCATATTGATAGCTCTCTTCGTTACCCCAGTCAACAGATGATAAGTGTTCTCTAAGCCCATCGTAATCTGCTAAGCGAAAATCTGGTACTGTTACTGAGTTATCGCTACTATCGTACTTCCATTCAATGCTAAATGTAATTGATTTGTTGTCGCTAGCACCCAGTTCCTCTGAAACTTCTAAATATTAACAAGGATTCATTGTTTGCCCAGAACTAAGTCAAGCAGGTTATTACCCCTTGTAGGTTCTGTCACAAACTGCTTCAAAAAAAATCCTGAACTACTCTAAGAAGTCGTTGATTCTAAATTCCCAGTCAAGAAATTCAATCAATATGACTAAAGTTAAAGTCTCCTAGAATTACTACATTATCGTAGCCTTGTGGCCCTAACAATTTCCTCCCATAGTAGTCTCCCCTGGTCCCTATCTAAGTTTGAGGGACGGTATATCACACCTAAAATTAATTTTTCATGCCCCTCTGAAAATTCTATCCAAACAGACTCTGTATGTGTTACTTCAGACTTAATACCCGTTTTTATGCAACAGTTCAAGCGATCTCGGACATACAATGCCACCCCACCCCCCTTCCCGATACTTCTATCTACTTGGAACAATTTAAAACCCTGAATGTGACATTCTGCAGGCATGTCCCAACTTTTTGAATTAAACCACGTCTCAGTAATGGCAAATACATCTATGTTACCTGCACTAGCAACTAGTCTCAACTCGTCCATCTTATTCCTAGCACTACGACTATTTGTGTAATATATATTTAAAGACCCTCCTCTCTCTTTACCCTTCCTGCTCCTTTCTGTTATTCCACTAAACCTATTACTGTCCTTGTCAATTAGTGCCACTGGCTTTCCAATATCCACCTCATTTTGCCTATTACTAGTTCTCCAAGTACTCATATTACTACACTGTGACTTCACTGTTTTCCCGCCAAAACCCATACCACTAACTATTCCTAGTTTAAAGACCTAACAGCTCCCTCCACTGCGTTGCCAGTGCTCCCACCCCACACCTAGATAAGTGAACCCCATCCCTGGCATACATGTCATTTCTGCCATAGAAGAGGTCCCAGTTGTCAATGAATGTTACCGCATTTTCCTTACAGTATTTGTCCAGCCAGCAATTGACACCAATTGCCCTGGACAACCATTCATTTCCAACTCCTCTCCTTGGCAAAATGCCACTATGACAGGTTTCCCACCCTTCCTCC
>NC_069491.1:611279-679432 GCF_026875155.1 Cherax quadricarinatus | reverse complement strand
GTATCTTTTTCATGGGAAAAGTGCAGTAAAGAAGAGGGAAGAAAAGATACAAGATGATAAAAAGATATATGAAGGACCAGTAAATAAAGAGAGATGGGGAAGAAAAAAAAGACAAGTAAGGAACTAAAAGACGAAGAAAAGAGAAAAATGGAGAGAAAACAAAGAAAAATATAAAAAGAGAACAAAAAGACAAAAAAGAGATAGATGGGGGAACAAAAACACAAAGAAAAAATAGTGAAGAAAAATAAAACCCAGAAGAAAAATAGATGGGGAAAAAAAAAAAAAAGAAAAAGAAATGATAAAAAGAGAAGAAGATAAAGGAAGGAAATGGAGATCAAGAAAGGGAAAAAAGATGATAATTTGGGGGGAAGGGGGAGAAAAACAGCGGGGGGGGCAGCGGGAAAATTGAAAAAAATAAAGGGGGTGGAAATCCCCTCAGGTAGAGGGGAAACTTGGCCATAAATCAGCCGCCCAGAGGTGTGTCAGAGGGAGGGGGGAAGGAAAGTGGAAAGATGGGAAAGGAAAAAATGGAGGAAGGGAGAGAGAAAAGGGGAAACGAAATGGGGAAGAAGGTGAAAAGGATTGAAAAGTGGGGAAATAGACAAGAGGGGGACGGTAGAGCGTGAAAGTGGGGGTTTTGAGGAAGGGAAAAAAGGAATCGGGGAAAGGGAAAAGGGGGGGGAAAAAGAAGGGGGAAATTAAGAAAGAGGGGAAAGTGAAATGGCGAGATGGTAGGGATTACAGAGAGAAGTGAAAAAAAGGGGTGGCACGAAAAATGAAGAGGCAAAGAGAGAAAAGAGAGAGAGAGAGAGAGAGAAAGAGGAGAAAGAAGAGAGAGGAAAAAAAACAAGGAATGAATTTTTTTTTTTTTGGTCGGTTATGAAGTTTTCATTTTTTGGCCTAAACCTAAAAACTTCAAAGACAAAACAGAATACAGAATACAGTACAGGAAAAACTTTCTTTTTCTGTAGTAGCAATGACTACATATTTTTCCCAAAAAACCCCAGGAACCCCACCACACACAAAAAACCACCAACACACACACACACACACAACACACACACACCAACACACACACTATCTGAAGAACAAAGATCAATATGCAAGAACACGGGACAGTTGCAGAGATCGGGAAACGGTGAACTCGTACAAGTTTTAGGACTGGAGAAAGCAGAAAGCACCGAGCTATAAAACAGTGTCACTGACTACATAGCGGAACATGGTGACGGAAAGGTAGGAAAATATGATAAAGCACGCCATGAAATGCTTCCATAGTTTACCATCAGGTTTTCAAGAGGAATTCTTTGAAAAAAATAAGTGAACAGGAGAGATTTTGGGTGGTTTACTTTTGTTAGACCGAAAGACGTTACTTGACACTGTGTACCCATGGACCTGGGAAGACAATTTAAAGGGCGTGGGCGGGAATATCAGGGAACTACAGGGTCGATAAAAGAGTCCCTTTTAGACTCTTACGGGAAGGGAAAACAAAGATCGATAAAAGAAAAAAAACAGAATACCGTAAATGGAATACAAAAAAACCCGCACATACGAGATTATTTTTTAAAAAAACAAAAAAAAGGGCGCTAACCCCAAAAGGGGTATACAGCGCTGCAGGCGGGAAGGGGGGCATCAGGTGGCAAAAGGGAGATGGAGAGTAATAGGTTACGGAAAACAGGGGGGCGGGGGAGGGAAAGGGTAAAGGGCGAAAGAGACTAAAAACTAAAAGGGGGTGAGGGGATTTTCGAAAGGTATCATCATCAGATTTTGTGGATAAATCAGTCTTTTCAAGAAGTCAATGAGAGAGCCAGGATTAAAGGAGGGTCCATAAAAGAAGGGAAGGTAAAGAGAGAGAGAGAAACAAGGCGACTTGGGGGGAAATTCTGCGTGTTTTGATAAGGGGGCAGTCAAACAAATGGGTATCGATACGGGAACCTTGACATGCTCACGGGGGAACGGGTGCCTCTCCATGAGATACCCTAAAAGATGAGTGTGGCCATCCCAAGGCGGGAGAGAGTGGTCTCCCAACCCACCTGATGAAAGAAAGGGCCATAACCAAATACTGGGTTTAATAGAATGAAGTTTTTTACCGGCAGAGTTGACCAACATGTTGCCAAGGGGTGTGAAGGTGGGTGTTATTGCAGCAAAATAGTCCAGAAATAAAAACACCTAAATGGGAAAATTGGTAGGTCATGTACTGTGCCCGCGCAGCGTGCTGCCTGTTCGTTGCCCTGTCTTTGACATGACCAGGGACCCAACAAAAAATAATATTTTATGCTTGGTAAGATACGGGTACCCAAAAGTTGGATACGGAGAACTAGGGGGTGGATGTATCAAATTTTTGTATAGCCTGTAGAGTACTAAGGGGTCTGAGACTACCACAAATAGCCAGGCTAGGCAAAACGGGGGTAAGGCGCAGAATGGCAAACAATTCAGCAGAAAAAAAGCTACCCAAGTAGAAAATGCCCGCCCCCCCGCTGTCCGGAAACACTGCTGCGAACCCGTCCCCGTCTGAAGACTTAGAGCCATCTGTGTACACGCGTGGCATGAGAAGGGGGGGAAAGGTCAAAAAAAGAGAGGGGGAACCCACCATAGGCAGTTGACTTTTCGACAAGGAGTAGAAAAGAACAGCCCCAACAGCGGAACTTCCCAGGGGGTGGGGAAAAAAGTAATCTCATGAACATAAAAAAGGTGGTAACGAAGGGAAGAAAACAAGTGCGAATGGGGGAAAAGAGAAAAGGGGACGGAGCAAAAGGGGGGCGAACGAATAAAGAATGTCTACAATTTCGAGGGGACCATTCTAAATGGAAGGATTTAGAGATCGTGAGAGCGAAAAGTAGCAAGGCAAGGGGCATCAGGTGTCAAAAAGGGAAATGGAACATTCGCTTCTGCTAGAGGCTCCAACAGGGGAAGAGGAAAACACCAAGGCACAAACGTAATCCTTGGTGAGGGAGGGGGTTAAGGCGGAGAGTAGCAGGAAAAGGCCCACTGAAAAAATCGGTCACCAAAAGGGTTTTTGATAAACGAGGGCTGAATGTGGGGAACGAGTTCGAGATCAGCCCCCCGGGAAAGTGACAAGGGTTTAAGAAGGTTTACCCGGGTTTGAAAAATTGCCTTCAAGAGGTAAGTGGGTTTCCAGGATAACCAAACGGCCAGAAAAGGGCCTAGAAACCTGACTGTTCACGTTGGGGATACGGGAGCCAAATAAAATAAAAGGGATGGGGAGATGACAGAGCGCTAGTGAAAGAAATTTTTGGTGAGTTTTGGTAGGGGAAAATTTAAACCCCTGTGGGGGCCCCAAGTGGAAACACGGTAAACCGCATCTGGAGAGAAACTGCAATGAGATGCAGTCAGCGCCTGCACAAGCAATAGCGAAGCAAAACATAGAGGAGACCAAATTTGGGGGGGAAGAACAGAGGCCAAATCTTTATAGCAAGGAAAAAAAGTGTTGTGCTTAGAACACATCCCGGGGGACACCTTCACCTTGGACGAAGTCGGGGGAAAGAACATTATTGACTCAACAGGGAAAATGTCTATCATTTAAAAAGTTTTAAGGAAGGTGGAATTGCCTGGAGGCCTAAGGAGGGGGCCTGGGCAAAATATTATACCTCCAAGTTGTGTCAATCCCTTTTCCCCAAGGTCAAAAAATATGGAAATAACCGAGTAAATTTTCCAAAGGCTTTTTTACGAACATACGTACCCAAGGGTAGAAAGGGGTCTAGGGTAGAACGGCCCTTACGAAACCAATTGCTGCAAAGAGTTGTGTTCTTAAAACCACATTAAACGTCGATTTACGAGATTTTCATCATTTTGCAAACTGCACTAAAAGGCAAGGGGAAATGTGGGGGATCATGCCTTTCCCGGGTTTTGGAAAGGGAGAACAATGGCAGATTTCCACAGGGGGGGAAGAACTCCTTGTCCCCAAAAAGATTGAAGGGGTGTAAGGGGACTAAAAGGGGTGATCGATGTAAATGTTGTAACAACGAATATGAATGTCGTCGGGCCCCAGCTGCCAAGATCACAAGTAGAGCTTGCCTCCGTTCTTGAAGTGAAAAAGGGCACATTATACTGTTCTTCTTGAGAGAAAAAAAAGTCCAAGGGTATAACTCTTGGCAGATTTTTTGAGGAAAAAAAAAGGGCATAGATGGAGCCCCGGGAAATACGGCCTTTGGGGCCAAAAAGGGCCCCGGAGGGTTTCCCCCTCCCCCCCACCCTAGAACGGACCCGGGTCGGAATATTCCACCAATTTCCTCACTTTTTTCAACTCCTCAAAAGAAGAAAGGGTGAGGTGGAAACAAGTCGCCAGCAAGTGCTTTAAATTTCGGGACACGGCGAGCAAAACAACCCTTCTGCTTAAAAAATCAAGAAGTCTCTCAGGGGTTTTTTTCTATTGTACCTACCTCCCCCCATGCAGCGCATTTAAAAAGATCACGAGCACAAGAGAAACCCCAAAGGCACCCTTCTGGAAAATCCTGCCTGAGGTTTGGGGTTAGAATGAGAACTGCGGTATAAACTGACGTCGAGAAAGGTGTAGGAGCTCATCAATGAGGATGGAAGGAACCTCACTAAAACATTGATTGCGAGTAAAGACCCAAATTTTTTGCCCAATCAAATTGCCAGCGAGGGCTACGGAAAGGGGGTGAATAAAAAGGAGAAGTAAGAATGATTGGAAAATGATCCTTCATGTAAGCCCGGTAAAACAGACCAGGTGAAGTTAGTGCAGTGGGGGAAAGAGCAGCGGATAGATTGCAAGAGAGGTATAGTAAGAGGATCAAAAGGGGTGGGATACCCGTTTTAAAACATGGGGGGGGTGAGAGGCGAGAAAAGCCTCCAACTGGTCCCACGTAAGTCCCCAATGGCCCCCCCCCCCCCGGGGAAAGGTGGGCGTTAAAATCACCAAGTAACGAAGTGGTGGGGGTAAGGATGAAACAAAAAAGGGCAAAGTCGGGATAGAAAATGCTCGCGAAGGAGAGAGATATAAAGAAAATTGAAAACCACTTATTCAAGTGGATAGGGGCTGCAGTGTAATGCAGGGGTAGGGAAAATAGTTGACAGTAGGAATATATTGCTAGAAAAAAGGGCATTTCTTTAAAGGTCCCATCTGAGAAAGGATCCAAAGAATACAATAAATTATAGCCTGAGATAGGTTGGAAAACACCCGAGTGTAATTTTGGTTTTTGTAAGCAAGCACCAACAGGGAAACCTGGAAAAAAACATCTGAAGCTCACCCCGATTACCCCTGAGGCCTGGGATATTCCACTGTAAATAGGCCATGAGGGCGATGAAGAAAAAATCCCAGGAATCCTGGGGAAAGGCCCCAGGACTAAGGGTTAGAAAAGTCAACATGTGGTGGATTGGAAGACGTTCAAACAGCGAAGGAAAAGAGCATTGCGAAGAATGGGGTTTGAAGATGGAGGGGAGGGAAGAGAAGGGAAAAGGAAGTGAACAGTGTCCATTTAAGGTTTAGTCTTGCAATATATTTTGAAAAGGGTTTAAGTGTTTCTGAATTCAAAGATGTATTGGAGAAGAAAGGGGGAGGGTGAGTAAAAATTTGGGCGTAGGCCCGTACCAAAGTAGAGGGGGGAAAGAGGTATGGGACTGGAGATGAAGTGTGGGGGGGGACAGAAAGGCAGAAACCCGGGAGGTGGCAGAAAAAAAGGGAGGGAAAATTGGGGGGGATGGGGGTGGAAAAGGGATAGTATGGGAGAAGGGTAATCTCCACACTTGTAATAGAGCCCCGAGAGAGGGGAAGAATAGGCACAGAGACTGGAAAGGGAAAGTGGGAGGGGAAAAAGGGGAAGGGAAGGGGGAAAAAAGATTGAACAAAGTGGATTTTTTGGACTTCTGAGAAGTAGAGGGGCGATTGGTATTAGGGGTTTGTACGAGGTCTTGTCGATACTGGGGCTTGTGAGGAAAGGGCGCGAAGATTAAAAAACTGAGTTGTAGTCGGGACGTCAGAGCCAAAGGGAAACAAAGGATTAATGCCGGAGTGGGGCCCGGGAGGGGTAACAACAGAGGAGGCTGCAGAAATGGGACCCCCGAAGTGGGGGGATGTTTTAAACACAGAATAAGAAACCGGGGGGGATCCCCTTGGAGGCGGAGATGAGTAACTGCCATAGCTAAGGGGACCCTTTTGCCTCTTTGAGGCAAGGATTTCACATTTATTTTTTAGACCCGGCAATGGCGGGAGTAGAAAGGGGGGCTTATTACAATTAACAAAATGGAGGTTCACTGCAAGATGTTTAGAATGGCGTGGGACCAAGGTGGACATTCGGCCATAGACTGCAATATTTCACTGGGGGACCAAACGCCGCAATTTCTCACTGTTGGGTGTGGTATCACCTTTTTTAAAATTGTAACCAGTCCCGCGACATATACAGAGGACTGGAGTTCTGGCTGTCAAAAGTTAAATGAGCCCATTGCAAGGAACGTCTCCCCCCACGGGAGAAGGACATAATGTCTACTTTTAGGATTGGGAGATCCTGGATTCCAGCTGTTCAAGAATGCATTGCCACATGATGGGAAATTTGTTGGACTATGGGAGGGGCAGAATGAAGTACCACTACAAGAATTTAGAGAAAAATTTTTTCAATAGTGATAGGGTAGTAGGGGGGGCCTGGGGGCCTGGTGGTTTAACCCTCGCTTCACACGGCAGGGCCCTGGTTCGATTCCCCGCCAGAGTGAAACATTGGACGTGTTTTTTTTCCCCCTGGGTTTTTTTCTATGTTCCCCCTCAGTAAAATGGGTACCTGGGTGTTAGTTGACTGGTGTGGGGCGCATCCGGGACATGCCCAAGGAGGCCTGGTCACGCCGGGCCGCGGGGGCGTTGACCCCCCGGAAAATCTTCCAGGGAACCAGGTATTCAATTTTTGAAAGAGAGAAAGATCATGAGCTTTGGGGAGCATTCTGGCAGTGATGATGCGCGTACCCTCTTAGAGCAGAAATGAAAAATCTCTACCAACATGGGACCGCCCCGGGAAAAGGGAGGCGAAGAAATTGTTTTTAAAATAAAAAATTTTGTTCATTGTGTGGTCCCAAACTGAGCGTGGAAGGGGTGCATGACGGTCGGTTTTTCCGGTAAAAAGGGAAAGGGAACAAAGGACATCATCAGGGGAATTTACGTTGGGGATTTGGGGTAGGACCAGAGTTTGGGCGGTGTGAAATGGGTGGGGGATTCGAAAATTTTGGACCCTAAGGGGGGGAAACCCGGGAAACATAGTCAAAGGGGAGCGGGGTTCAAAAAATCGAAAGGGTCAGTCGAACCCCGTACCTGAAGCGGGGGAGGAAACACACCAACAAGGTACAGGGGCATCGGAGTGTCCGAAGAGTGGGCTAAAAACAAGGGAGGGTCAGAATGGGGGCAGTACAAAAAGGGGCCCTGGGGGGGGAGTGGGTTCAGGATTGGGTTTTCCCCTGGTTAGGTTATCCTTTTTCTTTTTGTTTTTAAGTAAAAAAAAAGAAAAAAAAATAAAAATAAAAAAAAGAATAAAAAAAGGGGGGGCGGGGAGGGAAAAGTTCCCCGGAAAGGGAAAGAAAGGGCCGGAAAACTCCCTCCGGCCCAAGGGACCCCCAGCACCGCTAGTAGGAGATGCGTGGAACCCGGCCCTACCCTACCCTTCATCCAGAAACCGCAAACCGGGATAGCACCTCACTCGGGCCCAGCTACCTCGGTGGACAAAAAGAGGGCGGGCCGGGTATCCCCACAAAGCTCCCCCCTTTGGGGACCACCCCCGGGAAACCGAAAGGTGGCTTTCCAGAGATACCACCCGTCGCCCAAAACACCCAAACAAATCCGGGTACGGAGAGGGATCGGGACATCCCCAGGCGATCCCCAAATTTCCCCGGGGAAATTGCCACCCCAAAAAACCCCCAAAAGGGAAAGGGGGGCCCCCGGGACCTTTCCCCTACCTGGAACACGCGCCCGTGGGAGAAATCCCCAAAAGGGCCCAAAAAAAGGGAAGGGGAAAAAGGGGGGGGGGGGGGAGGAGGAAAGGAAAAAGGGGGGGGGGGGGGGATGGGATGGGAGGGGGGGGGGGGTGTAATTTGGTTCGGTCTGAGGAAGGGGACCCACAGGTTGATTCCTCAGACCCAAGGCCTCTTCACCACAGCAAGAAGCCCCCCTTGAAGAGGCGCACATACGAGAAAGAACAACTGCTCGAGGTATTAGAATGGGTTACCACAAGCTTTGAATTAGGGCCAAAACTGTTGATTTTGTGAATATTTCCCGATGGGGTTGGGTTTTAAAAGTCTCCCTATTTTTCTGATGATGTTTTAAAACTGATGAGAGAAGAAAAAGAAGAGAGCCGTGAAATGCTGGAAATAGATCTAGACAAGTTGCAAGACTGATGAGATAAGTGGCTACTTGAATTCAGCCCCAACAAATGCAAGGTCATGAAGATTAGGGAAGGCGTCAAATGACCAGACACGGAATATAAACTCAAGGGACCAAGGCTACATTCCTCACTTGAAGAGAGACCTAGGGGTGAGCATAGTGCCTAGCATATCGCCAGAAGCTCACATCAACCAAATAACCTCTGCAGCCATTGCTCGTCTGGCAAATCTAAGAGTGGCCTTCAGGAATCTCAGCAACCTTTCCGGGCACTGTATACAAATGTCAGGACCATCTTTGAGTACGCAGCACCACTATGGAACTCACATCTAAGAAGACATGTTAAGATATTGGAGAAAGTGCTGAAGTATGCAGCGAGGCGTATTCCTAAGTTAAGGAACATCAGCTACGAGGACAAGCTGAGAGATTTAAATCTAATAACTTTGGAGGATGGAACACCCAAGAGATAAAAAACAAAAACACCAGCGGGAAATTTTAGTGTTAAAATGACTGGAAAAAACAGCTGGGAAGTTTAAAGAACTGGATGTCAGAAAATATTTCTTTAGTCTCAGGGTGGTAGGGAAATAGAATGATCTCTGTAAGGAAGTGGCAAGAGGAGGGGCCTGGAGCTGAGAACGACTCCTGCTACCACAAGTACACACACACCACACACCAAAAAACACACAGTAAGAGGGAATTTGCCACAGAACACAGTGCTACACAAGAGTCTCAGACAAAAGTTGGAGGAGCAGACAGGAATAAAACAGAAGGCACTGTAATGGATCAAAGAACACCTAACAAGAAGTAAACAGAGTGAATGTCCATGAATCATCATATTGGGTAAATGTGACAAGTGGGGGTCCCCAAGGGTCGGTAATGAGACCAATGTGACATTCCGGAAGAAGTCTTTATGTATCCCTGATCGCAGATGTGAAACTAATAAGGAAAACAAAAACCTAGACCTAAACAGCGTGCACTATAGGTCCATCAACTGGTTATGAGGAATCAGTCCCAGCAAATGAAAGCTTACAAAAATTTGAGAAGGATAAAGCTCCAGGACGAAGTAAAGGCTCAGAGAAGGAAGGGTGGAAAAGTTTCAATCTTTTCCAAAGAAGGACCTTAGGGGAACATAAACCGACATATCGCCGGGGGTAAATAAGGGGGTGGGGCCATAGTGAAACGGGGAGATGAACCCAGCAAATGATTTAAAGACGGACCCGGAGCTGAGACTCAACCCCCGCACCAGAAAATGATTTAAAACAGATACAAAGACAATTTGAATCTCAAGTCCCCCTCTTTTTTTCCCTATCATTTTGTACCCCCCCGCCCCACCTTTTCCCCCCCTCCATCTTTATCCCTATTTCTCACTTCATTTTCCCGTTTTTTTTTTTTTCTCTCTTCCCCCCTCCTTCCCCTCTTTTTTTCCCTTTCCCCTCTCTCTCTCTCTCTCTCCCCTTTTTGCTTCTGCCCCTCTCACAACAGACTTTGCCCCCAGGTAGTCAGAGGTTTTTCCCGTTGGCGTTTGGATTTTACCGCCTGGAAATTTGGACTGTGAGGTGAAGAGTAGAGAAAAGATGGTGGGTTTGGGGGGGATAAGCCTGGGAAAGGGGAGAGAGAGAACGGGGGGGGTTGCTAAAGAGAGGGGAGGAGTGGGTTTTTGGGGGGGGTGGGGTGTTTATCGATAGTTGTTGTGATGGTAGCGATAGTGGTAATGGTAGTTTAAGTGGTATGGTAGTTGAAGTGGTATGATAGTTGTAGTGGGATTGGGGAGTTTTTAGTGGGGACGGAAAATTGTAGCGGTGATGGTAACTGGTGGTAGTGGTGGTTAGACCTGTATTTTACACGTAATGTTTTGAGAGTTCTTTCACAGGCCCAAACAGGGCCGAATTTTTGGGCTCACCTGGGCAACCAGGCTATTGTGGGGTGGTGTTTGGGGGTGTGTGGTGTGTGTGGTGTGTGTGTGGGTTGTGTGTATTGTCTCCGCTTATAACTCTCATCAACCACATCGTTTCATTCTGGCACGAGGGCAATCGATCCCTCATGAAACGTGATGGTGCTTTTTCCTCTTCCTCTAGTGCGTCCCACTTTCTCACAACCAAATCAAAAACAAAAACCTCATTTTTTACGAGACGCTGGAACATATTTGCGAAAAAAAACACCTGTATGGTCTTCCCCCACGAAAAGAAATTTACGAATGTTCAGACGTGAAACAAAAAAAAAAAATTTCTGCCCGAATCTCACAACACGTACGTACGGGTGACTCCCATTTTTTAATTTTACTCACCTATTTTGGTTGAGGGGGCGTTATAGCTCCCGTTGTGGTGTGTTTGGGGTGGGGGGGGAGGGAGAGGGGGGGAGAAAAGAGAGAGAGAGAGGAGAGAGAAGAGAGAGAGGAAAAGAGAAGAGAGAGAGAGAGAGAGAGAGAGAAGAGAGAGAGAGAGGAGAGAGAAAAAAGAAAAGTATGGAAGGAGAAAAATAGGGAGGTTACAAAACAGATAAAAATGCTGGATATTATTAATTATTTATTATTATTGTCATTATTATTATTAATCATACCTATAATAATCACCACCATTTTCAAAAAACAAAAGCAGTATAAACATTAACGTTACGACGACAGACCCGACAACACAAGACGAAGACAGATAATGACATTCCGCTAACTCAGGTCTCTGAAAAAAACTATTGCCACCATACAAGGTAATGTAGGTCCCTGTGATGTACGAGGGGGAGGGGGGACAAGGTACACACGCGAATATGGCAACCCTGCAGCCTCTGCTGGCATGTATCAAGACGTATCTGGCTACAGTGTGTCAACACAGAGAGAGAGAGAGAGACGAGCTAGATTACATATAAACGAGTGCTGGGGAAAAAATACAGCTTTGTGCGTAAGTAAATGTGATGGAAGTGAGGAATATAAGAGAGAGAGAAATTGTAGAGGTGAGGCGAGTTAAGAAGAGGTACGATAAGGCTCGTGGAACAGAGAGTGGACCTAGTAGCGACCAGCAGAGAGGCAGGGCCAGGAGCTGTGAATCGACAACTGCAACCACAGTTAGGCGAGTACACACACCACACACACACACACACACACACACACACACACACACACAAAATGCGTCACCATTCGAGTTTAACCAAACACTTTTCTCTCACGAATTGATTAATCTCACACAAAATTATACGCAAACCAATATAACTTTGGAGTGTACTGGGAAGGGAGGAAGAGGAGGGGCGGCGATTATGGCCCCATTAAACAAGTTTCCCTATAACCAAACTTTGTGGGATTATAACGACCTGTCTATAATTATTGTGGTACAACCCGCTTAAGTGAGCAGCCCAACCCATGTGTGGGAGCACAATCTGGACTGTTGTAGTAATTGTGTCTGTTATGTGCCTTTGCTTGGTTTCGTGAGTCTTTCCTGTTCCCGCATCCCTGCCCTGGGTTGAGCTCTTCTGGTGCTTGCCTGATCAACCAGACTGTTATTGCTGGAGGGCCCGCTAGTCCACATACCCATTACAACTGGCACTAAGTGTAGATAGTTGTAGAGTTTTTTTTTCTCCTGAACGCTATACCTCTCCCAGCAGTGTTTCTGATATCTTCTGGTAAGATGTTGAACAGTCTGGGACCACGGATGTTGATACAATGTTCTCTTTTGTGCCCAGCGCACCCTTCTTTTCACTGGGCTTATTTTTCATGTATTTTTCCAGATCTCTCACTCCTGTATGTTAAGACATTGTGAAGATTTGGAAAGCAGCGTGGTGATTTTTGCGAAATTATTGCATGCACAAATTTTCGCTTGCCTTATTCGGCAAGAAGAGCGATGCTATTTAAGTCAAAATTGCACGTTTTGCCTATTCGCCACGTTTTATATATATATATATATATATATATATATATATATATATATATATATATATATATATATATATATACTATAGTGTGTGTGTGTACAATCTCACTGTCCATTTGCAGTACATAATATACTCAATACAAAGCTGCAGGCAATTTTCTACATGAGAGAACACGACCAAAACAAACACAGTTCAACTGTATGTATTGTAAACCAGTTTGAATACAAAAATTGTGTGTGTGTGTGTGTTGTGGTGTGTGTGTGTGTGTGTGTGTGTACTCACCTAATTGTGGTTGCAGGGGTCGAGACTCAGCTCCTGGCCCCGCCTCTTCACTGATCGCTACTAGGTCCTCTCTCTCTCTCTCTCTCTCTCTCTCTCTGCTTCCTGAGCTTTATCATACCTCTTCTTAAAACTATGTATGGTTCCTGCCTCCACTACTTCACTTGCTAGGCTAGTCCACTTCCTGACAACTCTGTGACTGAAGAAATACTTCCTAACGTCCCTGTGACTCGTCTGAGTCTTCAGCTTCCAGTTGTGACCCCTTGTCCCTGTGTCCCCTCTGGAACATCCTATCTCTGTCCACCTTGTCTATTCCCCGCAGTATCTTGTACGTCGTTATCATGTCTCCCCTGACCCTTCTGTCCTCCAATGTCGTCAGTTCGAGTTCCCTCAACCTTTCCTCGTACGACATTCCCCTGAGCTCTGGGACTAGCCTTGTTGCAAACCTTTGTACTTTCTCTAACTTCTTGACGTGCTTGACCAGGTGTGGGTTCCAGAATGGTGCTGCATACTCCAGTATGGGCCTAACATACACAGCGTACAGTGTCTTGAACGATTCCTTTTTAAGGTATCGGAACGCTATTCTCAGGTTTGCCAGGCGCCCGTATGCTGCAGCAGTTATTTGGTTGATGTGTGCCTCCGATGACGTGCTCGGTGCTATGGTCACCCCGAGGTCTGTCTCTCTGAGTGAGGTCTGTAGTCTTTGTCCACCTAGCCTATACTCTGTCTGCGGTCTTCTTTGCCCCTACCCAATCTTCATGACTTTGCATTTGGCAGGATTGAATTCGAGAAGCCAGTTGCTGGACCACATGTCCAGCCTGTCCAGGTCTCTTTGCAGTCCTGCCTCATCCTCATCCGATTTAATTCTTCTTATCAACTTCACATCATCTGCGAATAGGGACACTTCAGAGTCTATTCCTTCCATCATGTCGTTCACATATATCAAAAATAGCACGGGTCCTAGAACTGACCCCTGTGGGACCCCGCTCGTCACAGGCGCCCACTGTGATACCTCTTCACGTACCATGACTCGTTGCTGCCTCCCTGTCAGGTATTCCCTGATCCATTGCAGTGCCCTCCCTGTTACATGCGCCTGATCCTCCAGCTTCTGCACTAATCTCTTGTGGGGAACTGTGTTAAAGGCCTTCCTGCAGTCTAGGAAAACGCAATCTACCCACCCCTCTCTCTCGTGTCTTACTTCTGTTACCTTGTCATAAAACTCCAGGAGGTTTGTGATACAAGATTTGCCTTCCATGAACCCATGCTGGTTCTCATTTATAATCTTGTTCCGTTCCAGGTGTTCGACCACTCTCCTCCTGATAATCTTCTCCATGACTTTGCACACAATACATGTCAGAGACACAGGTCTGTAGTTTAGCGCCTCGTTTCTGTTTCCTTTCTTAAATATGGGGACTACATTTGCTGTCTTCCATTTCTCAGGTAGTTGCCCAGTTTCAAGGGATGTGTTGAAGATTGTGGTTAGAGACACGCACAGCATCTCTGCTCCTTCTCTAAGGACCCATGGGGAGATGTCTGGTCCCATCGCCTTTGAGGTATCAAGGTCACTTAGGAGCTTCTTCACCTCCTCCTCGGTTGTTCGTATGTCATCCAACACTTGTTGGTATATTCCCTCTTGATGTTCCCTTCTGTGCTGTCTTCCCACAACCCTTCCTGTCTCTTCCGTAAAAACTTCCTTAAATCTCCTGTTTAGCTCCTCACATACCTCCTGATCATTTCTTGTGAGTTCTCCACCTTCTGTCCTTAATCTGATCACCTGGTCTTTGACTGTTGTCTTCCTCCTGATGTGGCTATACAACAGTTTTGGATCAGTCTTGATTCTCGATGCTATGTCATTTTCATACTGTCGCTGGGCTTCCCTCCTTACCTGTGCATACTCGTTCCTGGCTCTTCGACTGATCTCCCTATTTTCGTGTGTTCTCTGCCTTCTGTACTTTTTCCATTCTCTATTGCACTTTGTTTTTGCCTCCTTACACCGTCGGGTAAACCAGGGGCTCGTTCTGGTCTTCCCGTTGTTTCTGTTGCCCTTGGGAATAAACCTTTCCACTGCCTCCTTGCATTTTGTTACATATTCCATCATTTCGTTTACTGGCTTTCCTGCCAGTTCTCTGTCCCACGGAACCTCCCGCAGGAAGTTCTTCAACCCTATGTAGTCCCCTCTTTTATAGTCAGGCTTTTCCCATTCAACTCCTGTTACTCTCTCCACTTGCAGCTCTACTATGTATTCAAAGCACAGAACCACGTGGTCGCTAGCTCCTAGGGGACTCTCATACTTGATGTCCTCAATGTCTGAGCTGCCCAGGGTGAACACAAGGTCCAATCTTGCTGGTTCATCCTCCCCTCTCACTCTGGTAGTGTCCTTAACATGTTGGTGCATGAGGTTTTCCAGCACCACGTCCAACATCTTGGCTCTCCATGTTTTGGGACCCGCATGTGGCTCCAGGTTTTCCCAATCTCCCTGTGGTTGAAATCTCCCATAACCAGCAACTTTGCTCTGCTGGAGTGAGCTCTTCTTGCCACCTCAGCAAGTGTGTCCACCATTGCTCTGTTGCTCTCTTCATATTCCTCTCTTGGCCTCCTGCAGTTCTGTGGTGGATTATACATCACTGCAATGACCACCTTGTGTTCCCCAGACTGAAGTGTACCTACTATGTAGTCTCTTTCTCCCGTCTCATCTATGCCTTCCATTTTCTCGAATTTCCATCTGTTTTTTACGAGCAGAGCAACCCCACCTCCCCCTCTGCCCCTTCTATCTTTCCTCATGATCTGGTATCCTTGTGGGAAGATTGCATCTGTTATTGTCTCCGTGAGTTTTGTTTCTGTAACTGCTATGATGTCTGGGGACTTCTCATTGATTCTTTCTTGCCATTCCTCATGTTTATTCGTTAGTCCATCTGCATTTGTGTACCAAACCTTCAACTTCTGTTCTAATACTGTAACTGTGGTGCGGGGGGTGGGAACAGAGGGCTCGGTGTGTGATGGTTGGTTTGGATTGTTCAGTTGCCTTGGGGGCGTCGTGGCTGGAGTCCTTAGGCTGCTGTGTGTGTGTGTGTGTGTGTGTGTGTGTGTGTGTGTGTGTGTGTGTGTGTGTGTGTGTGTGTGTGTGTGTGTTGTTTGTTTACGGGAGTTAATTTATATCTTCCTTTTCCCACACATTGACAAAACCTACTTCATTCAGTTTGGTAACAGAGCTACAGATGTCCCTCTTAACATAATGATAAACGGATCACCTATCACAAAGCTAACAGAGGGAAAATTCTTAGGAATCCACCTTGATAATAGACTCAAATTTCATACACATATACAACAAATTTCTAAGAAAATTTCCAAGACTGTAGGCATACTATCGAAGATACGGTACTATGCTCCACAGTCAGCCCTCCTGGCCCTATATCACTCTCTTATTTACCCCTATCTCACCTATGGAATTTGTGCATGGGGCTCAACAACAAGTAACCATCTCAGACCACTAATTACCCAACAAAAGGCTGCAGTTAGAATGATAACAAATTCTCACTACAGGCAGCACACTCCACCAATATTCAATACACTCAACCTACTCACCATACAAAACATCCATACTTATACTGCACCTATTACATACATAGAACACTCAACTCTGATATTAACCCTCCCCTCAAACATCTCCTTGCCAACCTCAACAGAACACATGACCATAACACAAGGCACAGATCACTCTTTGATATTCCTCGTGTCCATCTCACGCTATGCAAAAACTCAATGCACATAAAAGGCCCTAAAATCTGGAATTCATTACTGTAAATATAAAAGAAACACTACCTGTTTATAAATTCAAGTCTCTTCTCAAAGATCACTTACTCACCCAAAACCAAATAAATACTGAATAACTGAACCTTATAAATTGTATATCTTAAATGTTTCTCACAATTATATCACATAAATGTTAAACCTAAAACCCAATCTAACTTTATTATTTTTTAAATTCACTACCTAACAGAATACTCCATTCTACTGAATTTACAACAATGCATGCAACCATATGACCTGTCTTTGTAATACTCACTTGTGCTTTATAGTAATCAGTTTACATTAATGTTTTTCACTGATTTCATCATTGCTTAGTTAATCTTAAGTTAATTTTAAGCCAGCCCGTAATGCTATGCATAGTATAAGTGGCTTTGGCATGCTGCTCTTATCTGTATTTTTTTTTGTACCTCTGTAAGTGTGCTCAAATTATAAATAAATAAATAAATAAATAAATAAATATTTCACCATCTTGCTGTCGTTACCAATTCCCGGCCACTCGAGCCTTATCATACCTGCTGATGAAACCGCGTATACAATGTCTCCACTTCCTGAACAAATTCATTCCATTACTTTGCAGTCCTAAGACAAAAGAAATACTTCCTAACTTTACTGTCGTTCGTGTTAGTATCTTCGTTGTGTATCCTAGTTCCTGATTATCACATTCCTTTATCTCTTATGTTTCCACACCTTTAATTCCCCTATTTGTAAGTAGAATTACATTTTCTGTAGATTTTTGCAATTTCATCTAATTTAGAGAAAAACTAATTGTAGGGAAAGTTCTGAAGTTAACGTTGAATTTCTGGTATGAAAGCAATTTTATATGTAGTTATGTCACTTACTGTAAATATACGAGGGACCGTTGATCACACACTAACACCATCACAGTACATAACAGAGAGGAAAATATTGAGAACCTTGGTGCCTTATAGAGACAAGTGAAATATTGAGAGTCTAAGTATTTATTTTTACACAAACAGCCTTAAAGTCTAAGAAGTTTTGTCCCACTTCAGCTGATTTCAAAACTCAGCCCTGTCTATGGAATACTATCACCCCCTGCCAGTCGGCACGGCAGTCCACTAACACCCACTGGTAAACAGGGACAAGAGGTGTAAGGAAATATACCCAATATACCCAGGTAAACTCCAGGTAAACGTTTCCACCCATGCCGGGTATCGAACCACTGACACTCAGTATGCGTTGGCAACCGAGCCACATTCATCTTAGGTGAAAGAGGAAAGGAATATATTAGGAGCCTAGACAGTGAAAGGAGGTGTAGTGAGGCCCTACAATCTAGGGATTCTCAGCTTTTCCTCCAGCTTGATGTATTTCTCCATATACCTCCTTACTTCAATACAAAAAAATGATCGCCATCATAAATGGACAGAAAAACAAGGTCAGAAAAAATAAATTATTTAGGTTTTGCACAAAAATACCATCAAATATTTACCCCTTGCTTAATCTCATTCTCCACTCTGACAAATCCACACGATTTAAACAGCATACGAAATGGTCAGGCCACTTAGTCTCTTACACCCCTCTTACTCTCTACCCACAACCTTTCTCGCCGCTCTGTTCTGCCCTTGTTCTTTCCCATCCCTAAGATGGGCTACCCAGAGAAAGAGAGAAATTCCCAGGTGATAACCCCAGCTGTGCGGGAACGAATCCTGTTAATTTCCCATAGGTAAAACATCCTTACTGGATTACTGACCATCTTCTCATTGCCTTACTGAAGTCTTCCAGCTGAGGCTGGCACTATTTCGTTAATGCCTTAATTTTTAATGGGGTGAACCGGTAAGCCAGCGGAAGGCCTCGGCCAGATGACCGAAAACTCCAGCTGTGGGTTATCATATGACCAAGACCCGCGTCAGGAAACACTTGCCCTGCGTCCTGATGAACCTTACGTAACTTCAGGCTGACAGATTTCAACACCTTTGAGCCCTAACCTGTGTAGTGGAATACGACGGAATTATAGCTAGCTTATGCTCCCACTACGTAACCATCACACAGAATAGCAGCAGTACATTGGTGAGGTATGCAAAGTTGATAAATTGAAAATATGGCACAAATAATTCTCCACTATAGACTGCTTTCCTGGGAATAAAACTGAAGTAGCCAGACTGACGATGGTCAAACTCTTGTTGTTTTTCCACTTAGTTAAACAAATCGTCGATTCCTGCCTTATAGGAATAAATATTTGTACTGATTGCCCGGGTTATGTAGGAATAATAGAAGAAGTCACCTCTCCCTATCAAGAGAGGACTAGTAAAAGCACCAAACTTAATCACATACGGGATATTTAGATTTAGAAACAGGACCTGAGCTGATAGTCAGGGATCCCATGGTTACTAGGGTTAGAGAGAGAGAGAGAGAGAGCACATTGCCACTCGTGTTGACATAAGCTTGTTAATCTCCGCTGTGATCCTCTGGGAATATATGATCAACCAGTTAGAGACATATTGGATCCTCCACAACTCCAACTCCAACTCCTCTCTCGCTCTCTCTCTCTCTCTCTCTCTCTCTCTCTCTCTCTCTCTCTCTCTCTCTCTCTCTCTCTCTCTCTCTCTCTCTCTCAAGCAGCCCCTAAAAGAAGTGTCCTTGACGCTGGTGAGGGGCTCTTGATTTAGGGAATTGGATCTGTGTTCAAGTTCCCTGAATTGAGCCTGAATACCTTTCATTAACCCCCCACACACACAAGCGCTGTATTATCCCTACGGGTTTAGAGCTCCCCCTTAATTATAATAAACTCGAACGTTATCAACAATCTAAAATCACCTCACTAAAACTTACGTAATATTCTTTGAGTCAAATCAAAGCCCTGACCTGACTTATTAATATTTGTCAATAATAAAATACTCCAGTTACATGGTATTCAGAAAACGTTTTCGCTAATTTACATCAAAATAATACTAGGCTTTTATGACAAAATTATCCTGCCAAATAATCCATTAATCTCGCCTTAAAACAACTTATAACGATATTTTCGTTTCTCGAAATGCATGATAAATAATGAGGAGATAATGATAAGATGTAGAAGCAGAAGGGGAATAAGAATATTTGCTTTAGCAATAGTTTTAATAATTAGGTAAATTCTCCAGAAAGACGTCGAGTCAGCATTATTATAATCAAGGGTGAAGCACTAAACCCTAAGGATTAGACAGCGCCTGTTGGGGGGCCATGTGGAAGGTATTCAGGGAACTAGAGCACAGATCCAATTCCCTAGATCAAGAGTCCCTCACCAGCGTCAAGGAACCTCCCTTGAGGGACGTCGACTCAACAAAGAACAGTTGCATTATTCATCTATGGGAAATAAATTTGTTTAAGTAACCAAGGAAAAAAACCGAACCAAACTTAGCCCGACGTAACACAATCTCGACTGTAACTCATAATATAAGAACATAAGAACGAAGGAACGCTGCAGAAGGCCTACTGGCCCATGCGAGGCAGGTCCAAGTCTCCTACCGGCTAAAGCCAATGCACCCAACCTAGTCAGGTCAGGTCACATTGACTTAAGGGAGGAACACTGCAACCGACCTGGTAGCACAAGCTATGAGGTCCAACTCACACCCACCCACATCCACTCATGTATTTATCCAACCTATTTTTAAAGCTACACAACGTTCTGGCCTCTATAACTGTACTTGGGAGTTTGTTCCACTCATCCACAACTCGATTACCAAACCAGTACTTTCCTATATCCTTCCTGAATCTGAATTTTTCCAACTTAAAACCATTGCTGCGAGTCCTGTCTAGGCTAGATATTTTCAGCACACTATTTACATCCCCTTTATTTATTCCTGTCTTCCATTTATACACCTCAATCATATCCCCCCTAATTCTACGTCTTTCTAGAGAGTGCAGATTCAGGGCCCTTAGTCTATCCTCATAGGGAAGGTTTCTGATACATGGGATCAACTTTGTCATCCTCCTTTGTACATTTTCCAGAGAATTTATATCCATTCTGTAATACGGTGACCAAAACTGTGCAGCATAATCTAAATGAGGCCTAACCAAGGATGTATAGAGTTGAAGAACAACCTGAGGACTCCTATTATTTATGCTTCTTGATATGAAGCCAAGGATTCTATTAGCTTTATTGCGAACACTTATGCACTGTTGTCTTGGTTTCAGATTACTGCTAACCAGAACTCCTAAATCTTTTTCGCAATCCGTAATGTTAAGATCTACATTATTTAGTTTATATGTGGTATGGTTATTGTCCTGTCCAACATTTAGAACTTTGCATTTGTCTATATTAAACTGCATCTGCCACTTCTCCGACCACTGCATCAGTCTAGGCTTTATTTTTCTTTGGTTATAACTATGACCATAATTTTTAAACGGGTGGACTGGTAAGCCAGCGGAAGGCCTCGGTCAGATGACCAAAAGCTCCAACGGTGGGTCATCATCTAACACCCGCGTCAGGAAACACTTGTCTATTTCCTGACGAACCTTACCTCAAGGCTCACAATGTATTTGTCTTGATTGCACAACCTACCTAGTATTAGAGAATTTACATAAAGAAGTCAACCTACCTAGTATTAGAGAATTTACATAAAGAAGTCAACCTACCTAGTATTAGAGAATTTACATAAAGAAGTCAACCTACCTAGTATTAGAGAATTTACATAAAGAAGTCAACCTACCTAGTATTAGAGAATTTACATAAAGAAGTCAACCTACCTAGTATTAGAGAATTTACATAAAGAAGTCAACCTACCTAGTATTAGAGAATTTACATAAAGAAGTCAACCTATCTAGTATTAGAGAATTTACATAAAGAAGTCAACCTACCTAGTATTAGAGAATTTACATAAAAGAAGTCAACCTATCTAGTATTAGAGAATTTACATAAAGAAGTCAACCTACCTAGTATTACGAGAATTTACATAAAGAAGTCAACCTACCTAGTATTAGAGAATTTACATAAAGAAGTCAACCTACCTAGTATTAGAGAATTTACATAAAGAAGTCAACCTACCTAGTATTAGAGAAATTACATAAAGAAGTCAACCTACCTAGTATTAGAGAATTTACATAATGAAGTCAATATTATCTAAATAACCAAATTAGTGTATATATACACTGAGAGGCGCATTTCTCTAAGTGTATATATATGGGGAGACTTTTGCATAATGCATATTTTGAGGAGTAAATTATTTTTGTTTGGTGGTGAAAAGGGGGGGGGGTAAAATAAAATAAAATATTAAAAAAAATATCTTTCATAATTCATGGAATGTTTTAGTGTTTACGTTTTATGTCAGCGATTTTTCTAGGTTATCGGAAATTTCGAATTTTGGCCGATAACAAGTTTGTGTTCTTAACAATAGCATATTTTGTGGGTTTTTTTTGGATATTGTGGGCGATTCACCCATTATTGCTTTACCTTTTTTTTTTCTTAATGTGTAAATATTATTATTCAGCTGCGACCAAAATGAGTTAGAAGAAAAAAAAATATATCCATTTGAAGAGAGAAAAATATTAATTCTTCATCTGAGATTATTTCTGAAATTTGGATTTTTGTAGATGTAGTTCCATTATTTATTCAACAATCATAGAAATTCTTTCTGATAATGTACAATAAATTCTTCAATTCTGTGAACGTTTGGATAATCACTCAATTTTTTCTTTTTTAATTAAAGATTTTTACCAAAACAATCCTTTTCAAAACCTAAAAGATGATGATATATTTACATACTTTCATAGGCATGGAAAATTAATTTAACCAATTTTTAATCGTGTGCAACACTCGCCTGCAACACTTTTCCTATGTTCTATTTTCTTGTGCATCTGCACGAGTGTTGCAATATAATTGGTATTATTTTTTTTGTTTGGAGCCCCCTCAAGGAAGGTTCCTTGATGTTGGTGAGGGGCTCTTGATTTAGGGAATGGATCTGAGCTCCAGTTCCCCGAATTAAGCCTGAATGCCTTCCACATCCCCCCCCCCGGCGCTGTATAATCCTTCGGGTTTAGCGCTTCCCCTTGATTATAATAATAATAATATTTTTGGATCTATCACTGTGAGACTTCTACAATATTATCATCTCATATGAACACAATCTCATTAAAAAATAGAAAAAATCAACCAAGAAGCGAAAATTGCAAGGTCTTAAAAATCCTAGTGTAGTCGATAGGCTTAAAACCCCATTAACCAAATTAATAAATCAATTAAGAATATAAATAAAAAAAAAGCATTAAATAAAAGCATTAAAAATAATAAAAATCCACATATAAAAATCGAGATAAAGTTGACTCATCAATAATGGCAACTTGTGTCAACACAGAGGCCGGAGCCAGAGTATTGGAAGCTCTTCTTTAACCCGGGTAATACTCTACAACAAACACCCGCAGCTACACCCAAAAAAAAGCATCTGTTTCCCGGTGTTTGAGGGAAAGTTTGCATCGTCCCCCGGTCAGGTGTGCAAGCCCAGATAAGAGGGAGAGGTTTGTCCAGGCTGTTTACTCCAAGTCAACACAGGGAGAGGAAAATTTCGAGCTGTGGTGACGATAGGCTTGGTGTCAGAGACTCGGCTTACTGCTGGGGGAGGCCTGGTAATGTACTTCAGTGCTATTGGCCCTATGGCTGGGTTCTGATGGTTCCAGTCCTATGGCTCGTGCTTGGTGATTTCGGTCCTCTGACTTGAGGCTCGATGATTCTTTCCCTATGGCTGAGGCTCGGTCATTCTTTCTCTATGTTGCGAGGGTTCCTTGGAGATATAATGATTGAAGATAAGCACACTTGGCTAGTAGATATCACTTATATTGGCAGAGTCGTGAGAGAAGTATAGCCCAGCCTACCTGCCTCGCCTATGCCTATACTGGAACTGAGAGAGGGACAGGGTGACTCCCGCCCACAAGCGGCACTGTGACGTCACATGTTAGCCGCTAAGTCTAGCAAGGGGTTGTCTATATAATACATATGGATGATACTACCTACGATACTCAGATATATATAGGGGATCAGAAACTATGCTGACATCTATGGCTGAGGCTCGGTCATTCTTTCCTTATGGCCGAGGCTCGGTGATTCCAGTCCTATAGCTAAGCAGCAAGTTACTTAGAGGTTCTCTCAACCTCCACCCTCCACTCTATCAATATCACCCTCCCTCTATCCCCCCCCCTCCCTCTGCTCCACAATGACTGTTTCAGCCAAATTTATTGTTGAAAAAAAAAAATTCCTCTGATATAATCTTCAATCATCGACAGAGTGCAAAACGTTTAATAGGATTCCCCGTTTTCACGACAGCCTAGTCACCCCAGCCATCAACCCCTCCCTCCCACAACGACGCTTCCTCCACCATTCCCTTCCTTCCCCCACCTTTCTTCTCCCTTCCCCTCCGGTCACAACAAACCGTCGTTATAGCAACCACTGACGTTTTATTAATTCCTTGACAGACTGTATTGATAATTACTAATGGTAAACATCGCTATTTATAACCTTCCAAATTATTTCTGGTAATAATTTGTATAATTATACGAAATAATAATCACAATGACCACGGGTTTAGAGCTTCCCCATTAATATAATAACGAAATATAATAATAATGCAGATGAACAGGTAAATATGTAAACTCACCAATAAATAGAAAGAGAGAGGAGATAAAACTTCAAGGTACATAATTAAGACATGACCTCCGGGGTATACAGACTTGGTGAGCAGTATTTATGTGCGAGGACACTAGATGGCCTCTACTGCTGATTGCTGCTTCGGAAGGAGAACTTGAAAGAGAACTAAACAAGGACTCGGGGATGATAGGTAACACTGAATCATGCACGGAAGTCGCAAAAGAGAGAGAGAGAGAGAGGGGGGGGGTTCTGGAATCATTCTTCGCCTCTGCGCATGCTAGCCAACTTTATTTCTAAAAGAGAGAACAATTGACAGTTGATTTAGGAATGGTTGGCACTACTGACATACTTCACAGAAAGTCCCAGGTTATGCAGAGCATTTCGGGCTGCCTTAAAATTAACTTATAACTCCTGGACCAATAATTAATTTGGTTTACAGAACGTTAACTTTGGTAGTCATTGACACAAAAAAAAAACTTTGCTTTATATTTACGACATAGTTGGATATTTTGGTAAAACAATTTGTTTTAGAGTTTGTAGCGGATATTACGAAAATTAGTCTAAGACTCGTCAGGAAGCAGGACAATTGTTTCCTGACGCGGGTCATGCATGATGACCCACAGCTGGACCTTGTGGTCACCTAAGCTAGGTCTTTCCCTAGATTGCCAGTCCACCACTTCAAAAATTAAGGTTATAATTATTTGTTGGTCAAATACAAACAAATCTATATTTCAGTATTACTACCCAGGACATAAAATAATCTAAAGGACCATAAAATTCATAACATCTCGGGCTCAACTTACATTATACCGTACTTCAAATTTATTCAGTCGTATTCATGATCTGTTTTTCTACGGTGATCTGCAACAGTCTACAGGGTAGCTACATTACTTGCATTTGCAACATTGTTGCTGAGTTAGAGTTCCCTCGCCAGTAAGCGTTGACCTGCCGCGTGTACTGACGAGGAAAGTTCATGCAATCAGGTATCAGATCAATTATATTGGTCGGATGTTGTCTCCGTCTGCAAGCTGGGCGGACATAAGGTACAACTTTGGTGCCTACAAGGTGTTGTAGCTCTAATTACATTCAGATGTCTGAAACACAGTGTGTGACAACAGACCCATGGCATGAAGTGAGGTGTTTGTGTACTGTCTCTGTAGATCTGCCACTGGTGTGGAGTTATTTAACTTTATCAGTCTGATCAACTTAATTACTTCTCGTGAGGAGCATCCTACTGAGATGACGGAAGATGTTTTGGTCGATATGGGTTATGAGTTTTTGTACAAGTTTGGGATAAGCTATGTTTGGGGATTCCTTGTCCTATTCTGTCGTTGAAAGATTTCTCTTAGTATCCAGGTGGTGTCTTAGTATCTAGGTGGTGTCTTGGTATCCAGGTGGTGCCTTAGTATCCTGGTGGTGTCTTGGTATCCAGGTGGTGCCTTAGTATCCTGGTGGTGTCTTAGTATCCAGGTGGTGTCTTAGTATCCAGGTGGTGCCTTAGTATCCAGGTGGTGTTTTAGTATCCAGGTGGTGCCTTAGTATCCAGGTGGTGTCTTAGTATCCAGGTGGTGTCTTAGTATCCAGGTGGTGTCTTAGTATCCAGGTGGTGTCTTAGTATCCAGGTGGTGTCTTGGTATCCAGGTGCTGTCTTAGAATCCAGGTGGTGTCTTAGTATCCAGGTGGTGTCTTAGTATCCAGGTGGTGTCTTAGTATGAGATCTAGGATGTGCAATATCAGGGCCGTCACTTGTCCGTCATTATCTTGGCAGATAACATGGAATCACACTCTCCCTTCGTGGTTGCTTCACGGGGTAAACAAGTGTCATAGGTAAGGTAAAGCAGAGGTCGCAGGTACTAGAAGGAATAGGTAGAACACTGTAATTGGGCTAAGGTTACACGCAGTTTCCTGAAAGCCGTTCTAGATTGTGAAGGTTGAGTAAGAGGGTTTAAAGGCCATCGACTACACTAGGATCATTAAGGCTGCACGGTAACATTTTCACTACCACACAAGAATACGTTGATCCTAAAATAGGAGTTAAAGTCGAGTTTAGTTAGATACCCGGGAGGCGGGATAGACAACTCGGGTTCAAATCCCGGCTAGTCGCAGTATGTTCTTTTGTTTTTAATCTCTTGTTTCCGTGGATGCATTCATATACATGTATCCATTTATATAATATATATATATATATATATATATATATATATATATATATATATATATATATATATATATATATATATTATATATATAAAAGAATTCTTCCTCCGTAAGCCACGAGTGTCGTAAGAGGCGGTTAAAATGCCGGGAGAAAAGGGTTAGTAATCCCTTCTTCTGTATAAATTACTAAATTTAAAAAGACTTTCGTTTTTCTTTTAAGGTTACCCTGCCTCGATGGGATACGGCCGTTTAATGGAATCGAATCCGCGATATTTTAGCACGTCTCCTGGAAAGCCCGACAAAATTTAGAGACGTCTTAATCCACTTGGCCATCAAGGCTTCAAACATCAGGTATCCAGCACTACTGGACATGTCACCCCTGATGCGAGCACATACGTGAGCATGGAGTATACCTGGAGAGGGTATCGGGGGTCACCCCCCCCCCCCGCGGTCCGGTTTGTGGAACAGAGCTTTTCACCGTAGCTGCCTCAGACTTGACTCTGTTTACTGTTACTATTTGTGTTCTATTTATTAGAAAGTTATAGATCCATCTACCAACTTTTCCTGTTATTCCTGTTTCACGCATTTTGTGTGCTATTACACCGTGGTCGCACATGTCAAGGGCTTTTGCAAAGTCTGTGTATACTACATCTACATTTTATTTATCCTCTATAGCATCCAGGACCTTGTAATAATGGTCCAGTAGCTGGGGCAGACAGGAGCGACCTGCTCTAAACCCGTGTTGCCCTGGGTTGTGTAACTGATGGGTATCTAGGTGGTTGGCGATTTTTTCTTCATAGAACCCTTTCAAAGATTTTTATGATATGGGAGGCTAGTGCTGTCGGTCTGTAGTTCTTTGCAATCGCTTTACTGCCACCTTTGTGGAGTGGGGATACGTCTGTTGTTTTTAGTGAGTGTGGGATGACCCCTGTGTCCATTGTCCCCCTCCATAGAATGCTAAAGGCACGTGACATGGGCTTCTTGCAGTTCTTGATGGACATGGAGTTCCATGAGTCTGGTCCTGGGGCAAAGTACATGGGCATGTTATTTATTTGCTTTACAAAGTCTTGTGGTGTTAGGATAATATCAGAGACTTCTTATATCAGTGTATCAGTCTTCAAGAGCAGTACACACATTAATGTATCCACGAAGAAGTGGTTGTAAGCACATAACACTGTGACTGCCCGGTATTGTTATTCCGTGGATGCTTTATACACACACACACCTGGAGGGTCTGTTGGGAAGTCAATGCCCTCGCGGCCCGGTCCATGACCAGGCCTCGCGATGGATCAGGACCTGATCAACCAGGCTGTTACTGCTGGCCGCATGCAAACCGACTTACGAACTACAGCCCGGCTGGTCAGGTACTGACTTTAGGTGCCTGCCTAGTTCCCTCTTGAAAACAACCAGGGGTCTATTGGTAATCCCCTTTATGTATGCTGAGAGGAAGTTGAATCATCATGGGCCCCTGACACTTATTATGTTGTCTCTTAGCGTACTCATAGAACCCCTGCTTTTTATGGGGGGGGGGATACCGCATCGCCTGTCTAGTCTTTTGCTTTCGTAGGGAGTGATTTCCGCGTGCAGATTTAGGATTAGTCCTTCTAGGGTTTTCTGGGAGTGATTTCCGCGTGCAGATTTGGGACTAGTCCTTCTAGGGTTTTCTAGGATTTTTCTACAATTTTCATGTATCTTTCTCGCCTGCGTTCAAAGGAGTACAGGTCAGGGTACTTTAATTACATACAAAGCAACGGTTTCCTTCCATTAGACTCATATTTGGGATTCAAGTATTCTTGACTGGTGATGAAAAGGCGACATGCAGCCTTCATGACCCTCGCGTGCTGGGAGACATTAAGCCCCTTTAACCAACCAACCTCCACCAAGAAGTATATGTCTCTTAGCGTATATTCTACGATGCGAGTTTACTGTAATCCCCATTTTAGGGAATAAAGTATTCAGACATAATGACCCTCGTCGATAAGTTTCAACTTATGGACGAGCAGAGCTTTTAAAAGCTTTCGATTAAGTCTCTGTCCCTGGTCACCTAGCAGTAAGTAGGTACCTGGGTGTTAGCTGACTGGTGTGGGTCGCATTCTGGGGATAAAATTAACCCAAATGTTGCACACGTCTCATTTATCGACCTAAACTTTCACTACTGGCAGAAATTTTACGTGGCATCAACCCCTTGGAACAGAAGCGTAGTGAAGCTGGGAGAGGATTCTTCAAGGCCTGGTGCACAGTACACATGGGGAATTGTATCAAGGTGGTAACCCCGGTGGTATGGATGTCTGATGCACGGCACACATGGGGAGTTGTATCCAGGTGGCAGCCCCGGTGGCATGGATGCCAGGTACACAGCACCAGGTGGTAACCCCGGTGGCATGGATGCCTGGTACACAGCACCAGGTGGTAATTCCGGTGGTATGGACGCCAGGTACACAGCACCAGGTGGTAATCCCGGTGGTATGGACGCCAGGTACACAGCACCAGGTGGTAATCCCGGTGGTATGGATGCCAGGTACACAGCACCAGGTAGTAATCCCGGTGGTATGGATGCCAGGTACACAGCACCAGGTGGTAATCCCGGTGGTATGGATGCCAGGTACACAGCACCAGGTGGTAATCCCGGTGGTATAGACGCCAGGTACACAGCACCAGGTGGTAATCCCGGTGGTATAGATGCCAGGTACACAGCACCAGGTGGTAATCCCGGTGGTATGGATGCCAGGTACACAGCACCAGGTGGTAACCCCGGTGGTATGGACGCCAGGTACACAGCACCAGGTGGTAATCCCGGTGGTATGGATGCCTGCTGGAGCACGAACAATACTCAGCTTTAACCCACAACTGGAAAAACTCATCAGATGAAACGAGAGAAAACCCTTGCACAAGCCGTCAGGTGCATCAAGTACTGTCCCTTCTCTCTCCCTCGCTACTGCTCTCTCCCTCTCTACTGCTCTCTCCCTCTCTGTTTGTCTCTATCTACTTCACTCTCTCCCTCTCTACTTCTCTCTCCCTTTTTACATTCTCTATCTCCCTCACTCCCGAAGGCTTTATTCCTCTATAAATCCCTATCCCTCTCTTCATTCCCCCCCCCTCACTCTCTCTCTCTCTCTCCCTCACAACAGATCAACCTACTCCAACAGTAATTAAAAAACAACGATGATCCTCGCTCACTTAACAGCAATTGCAGATTCGAAAAAAATCTCTCTCTGCTCTCATCATGATCATAAAAGTTATTAATGCAGGAAGCACAATATACGTTAGTTACCCCAGGAAACACAGTGTTGACTAGTTACCCCAGGAAACACAGTGTTGACTAGTTACCCCAGGAAACACAGTGTTGACTAGTTACCCCAGGAAACACAGTGTTGACTAGTTACCCCAGGAAACACAGTGTTGACTAGTTACCCCAGGAAACACAGTGTTGACTAGTTACCCAGGAAACACAGTGTTGACTAGTTACCCCAGGAAACACAGTGTTGACTAGTTACCCCAGGAAACACACTGCTGACTAGTTACCCCAAGAAACACAGTGTTGACTAGTTACCCCAGGAAACAGTGTTGACTAGTTACCCCAGGAAACACTGTTGACTAGTTACCCCAGGAAACACACTGCTGACTAGTTACCCAAGGAAACACACTGCTGACTAGTTACCCCAGGAAACACACTGCTGACTAGTTACCCCAGGAAACACACTGCTGACTAGTTACCCCAGGAAACACACTGCTGACTAGTTACCCCAGGAAACACTGTTGACTAGTTACCCCAGGAAACACACTGCTGACTAGTTACCCCAGGAAACACACTGCTGACTAGTTACCCCAGGAAACACACTGCTGACTAGTTACCCCAGGAAACACAGTGTTGATTAGTTACCCCAGGAAACACAGTGTTGACTAGTTACCCCAGGAAATACACTGCTGACTAGTTCCCCAGGAAACAGTGTTGACTAGTTACCCCAGGAAACAGCGTTGACTAGTTACTCCGGGAAACACTGTTGACTAGTTACCCCAGGAAACACAGTGTTGACTAGTTACCCCAGGAAACACACTGCTGACTAGTTACCCCAGGAAACACACTGCTGACTAGTTGCCCCAGGAAACACAGTGTTGACTAGTTACCCCAGGAAACACAGTGTTGACTAGTTACCCAGGAAAACATGTTGACTAGTTACCCAGGAAACACACTGCTGACTAGTTACCCCAGGAAACACACTGCTGACTAGTTGCCCCAGGAAACACAGTGTTGACTAGTTACCCCAGGAAACACAGTGTTGACTAGTTAACCCAGGAAACACACTGCTGACTAGTTGCCCCAGGAAACACAGTGTTGACTAGTTACCCCAGGAAACACTGTTGACTAGTTACCCCAGGAAACACACTGCTGACTAGTTACCCCAGGAAACACACTGCTGACTAGTTACCCCAGGAAACACAGTGTTGACTAGTTACCCCAGGAAACACAGTGTTGACTAGTTGCCCCAGGAAACACAGTGTTGACTAGTTACCCCAGGAAACACAGTGTTGACTAGTTTCCCCAGGAAACACAGTGTTGACTAGTTACCCCAGGAAACACTGTTGACTAGTTACCCCAGGAAACAGTGTTGACTAGTTACCCCAGGAAACACAGTGTTGACTAGTTACTCCAGGAAACACTGTTGACTAGTTACCCCAGGAAACACAGTGTTGACTAGTTACCCCAGGAAACACAGTGTTGACTAGTTACCCCAGGAAACACAGTGTTGATTAGTTACCCCAGGAAACACAGTGTTGACTAGTTACCCCAGGAAACACAGTGTTGACTAGTTACCCCAGGAAACACAGTGTTGACTAGTTACCCCAGGAAACACAGTGTTGAGTAGTTACCCCAGGAAACACAGTGTTGACTAGTTACCCCAGGAAACACAGTGTTGACTAGTTACCCCAGGAAACACAGTGTTGACTAGTTACCCCAGGAAACACACTGCTGACTAGTTACCCCAGGAAACAGTGTTGACTAGTTACCCCAGGAAACACAGTGTTGACTAGTTACCCCAGGAAACAGTGTTGACTAGTTACCCCAGGAAACAGTGTTGACTAGTTACCCCAGGAAACACAGTGTTGACTAGTTACCCCAGGAAACACAGTGTTGACTAGTTACCCCAGGAAACAGTGTTGACTAGTTGCCCCAGGAAACAGTGTTGACTAGTTGCCCCAGCATGCTTCTAATGTTATATGTTGTCTAACACAACAACTTAAATTATCTATGACATATATCGCCACTCCGCCACTGCGTGGCGAAACGTTTTCAGAATAAAGATACCTAAATGTTTCACAAGTGTCTCATTTATCAACGGTCTTTATATACCTCGACCAGCATGTTCACCGGAGCACAAACTGTGTCGAAGATAAGTGAAGCTTACTGACTGGTGATATATTGATACCAGGGAGGATGACCCAACACACGAGCAGGCGGGACACCGTCCCTCCCTCAGCCCTTAAGCAGGCGGGACACCGTCCCTCCCTCAGCCCTTAAGCAGGCGGGACACCGTCCCTCCCTCAGCCCTTAAGTACTCACCATCACTCGAGACAGCAACCTTTGAAACAGTAGGTGGCGTGTTGAGTAACCAGGACCGTATATGATCACGCCTTTCATTCCTCTTGCTCTATTGTCCATCCTCCTCGTCCTCTTCCACCTCCTCTTTCTCTCATTCTTCCTCTTTAGCAACAGAAATACAAAAAAATATGACTAAAAGAAGAATTACTACATCAGCGACAATCCCAAATAATTCATTAAACGTATCAGGTAAAACTCGTGGATACCAACGATACCAAGTTACCCGGAGTACCTGGAAAGGGTTTCGGGAATCAACGCCCCCGCGGCCCGATCTGTGCCCAGGCAACAACAGCAGAAAGAAACACATTTTAGTTAGTTAGTTAAAAATTAGCCGGTATTCTCCCGGCCCGGGCCTTTTCCAAGTGGTGGCCCGGCCTTGGCTCCCTCTTTAGGGAGTGTCTGAGACCTAAGTCTCCCATGGGAGGAGGTACAAGTACCTCCTCATCTTTGGGACTAACTGTCCCCAGGCCTAGCCACAAGCTAGGCCTCTCTGGTCTGCCATCCCCGCCACAAGGGGGCAAATGGGAATGACAGTCTTATGAGCTAAAGGCTCGGGCTCAGGCACCTACCCTACCCTAGAAGGGTTGGGCATGGTGTCGATCAAAAAAAAACACATTTTAATTAAAAGGCTTCATTTACAGCTAAACACGACATCAACAACCTCAACAATGCTAAATTTATGTAATGGATCTGAATCTGACAAATGAAATAATGAAGAAATTAGAACCCGCGTCACGTTAAAATACTTAGGGAAGATGATAATTAAGAACTCAGCAGATCACGCGAGTTTTCTGGTTGAATTATGGCTGTCAATAACAAATTCCTTACCTACTTATAGTAGTAGTAGTCGTAGTAGTGGTGGTTATAGCAATCGTAGTTGTAATAGTAGAAGTGATAAATAGTAGGTATAGAGTAGTAAATAGTACGTAGTAGTAGCAGTAGGTAGGATCGTTGAACATGTTCATGTAGGTTTGCCAGGACGGGTCCTGGCCTGGGTCTTCATGTGATGGCCCGGGTCTTCATGTGATGGCCTGGGTCTTCATGTGATGGCCCGGGTCTTCATGTGGTGGCCCGAGTCTTCATGTGATGACCCGAGTCTTCATGTGATGCCCGTCTTCATAGTGTGCCAGTCGTTAGTGATGACGGTCGTTATGTGATGCCGGTCGTTAATGTGGTGCGAGTATTCATGTGATGACCGGGTTTCATGTGATGGCCGGGTTACATGTGGTGGCCAGTGTTAGATGGTTGACCAGTCTTCATGTGACCGGTATTGCAGTGGTGACCGGGTCTTCTGTGGCCTGGTCTTCATGTGGTGGCCCGAGTCTTCATGTGGTGACCCGGGTCTTCATGTGATGGCCCGGGTCTTCATGTGGTGGCCCGAGTCTTCATGTGATGACCCGGGTCTTCATGTGATGGCCCGGGTCTTCATGTGGTGGCCCGAGTCTTCATGTGGTGACCCGGGTCTTCATGTGTGGCCCGGGTCTTCATGTGGTGGCCCGGTCTTCATGTGGTGGCCCGGGTCTTCATGTGGTGGCCCGGGTCTTCATGTGGTGCCCGAGTCTTCATGTGGTGACCCGGGTCTTCATGTGGTGATCCGGGTATTCATGTGGTGACCCGGGTATTCATGTGGTGATCCGGTATTCATGTGGTGGCCCGAGTCTTCATGTGGTGGCCCGAGTCTTCATTTGGTGGCCCGGGTCTTCATGTGTGGATCCGGGTTTCATGTGGATGGCCAGGTCTTCATGTGGTGATCTGGGTATTCATGTGGTGGCCCGGGTCTTCATGTGGTGGCCCGGGTCTTCATGTGGTGACCCGGGTCTTCATGTGGTGATCCGGGTATTCATGTGGTGACCCGAGTCTTCATGTGGTGGCCCGGGTCTTCATGTGGTGGCCCGGGTCTTCATGTGGTGGCCCGGGTCTTCATGTGGTGGCCGGGTCTTCATGTGGTGACCCGGGTTTCATGTGGTGCCGGGTCATTCATGTGGTGGCCCGAGTCTTCATGTGGTGGCCCGAGTCTTCATGTGGTGGTCCGGGTCTTCATGTGGTGACCCTACAGCCCTGTGGCAGGGGCACGGTGAGCATTCGTGTCAAGTGGAATACCGCTTAAAAGCCCTTTGGCGGGGGCAGCCCTATGACAAGGGCACGGTGACTCGACTCCATCTGAGCCATTCTTGGCACTCAGGCCTCAGCCCGAGTATCAGAACGACTCAGGAATATTCTGAAGGTGTGTTGAACAATAAGTGAGATGTATAGTAGGAGTATCATCACTATATTTTATTTTTTACAAGTGGTGGACTGGTAAGCCAGCTTAAGGCCTTGGTCTAGATGACCAAAAGCTCCAGCTGCGGGTCATCATATGTCAGGACAATGTCCTGTCGAACGAAAAACTAAGTAGGTAGCTTAACACACAAAAAATATGGATCGTCGAAAAATTGAAAGCACTGGCAGAACTCGAGAAATATTATAACAACAGACACTGTATGGCCATGGCCCGTGTTGGGAGACGCTTCTCTTCCCTTACGAATAAAACAATGGATATTTTTAAGTCGGGTATCTCACCCTGTTTTCTTTTCCAATTCTGCCCATAGTTATTATGGTCAAAAGACAAAAAACAAAAAAAGTGCTAAACCCTTGTGAGTCATTCAGAGCTGCCAGAGCTCAAAAAAAAAAAAATGGGATTGTGTCAACAAACCCGCGCTGGAGAGAAAAATAAGACAATGTGATGAAGGGGAACCAAAGAAGGGAAGGAGATGGGATAATGGAGAAGCTAAACATGAAGACAATATACCAGATGTAAAGACAAACAGGCGAGTAATGACGAGACACGAATGAAGCAGTGTAGACAATTCTGGAGTCAGTATATCGTGAAGCAGTGTAGACAATTCTGGAGTCAGTATATCGTGAAGCAGTGTAGACAATTCTGGAGTCAGTATATCGTGAAGCAGTGTAGACAATCCTGGGGTCAGTATATCGTGAAGCAGTGTAGACAATCCTGGGTCAAGTATACGTCGGAAGCAGTGTAGACAATCCTGGAGTCAGTATACCGTGAAGCAGTGTAGACAATCCTGGAGTCAGTATATCGTGAAGCAGTGTAGACAATCCTGGAGTCAGTATACCGTGAAGCAGTGTAGACAATTCTGGAGTCAGTATATCGTGAAGCAGTGTAGACAATCCTGGGTCAGTATACGTGAAGCAGTGTAGACAATCCTGGGGTCAGTATACGTGAAGCAGTGTAGACAATCCTGGGGTCAGTATACCGTGAAGCAGTGTAGACAATCCGGGGGTCAGTATACCGTGAAGCAGTGTAGACAATCCTGGAGTCAGTATACCGTGAAGCAGTGTAGACAATCCTGGGTCAGTATACCGTGAAGCAGTGTAGACAATCCTGGGGTCAGTATACCGTGAAGCAGTGTAGACAATCCTGGAGTCAGTATACCGTGAAGCAGTGTAGACAATCCTGGGGTCAGTATACCGTGAAGCAGTGTAGACAATCCGGGGGTCAGTATACCGTGAAGCAGTGTAGACAATCCTGGGGTCATTACCCTGTTCTCTATTTTTCAGAATATCCCATCGTGGACTAAAGATTACGTGATTACTCGCAAACGGTTTGCTGCAATTCTCGTTAGGTAGTACTAGTTATTACGACGGATAGGTTGTAGTAGCACGATACTACGTTAGTAGCACGTATACTCGTGAAGCTGTAGTAAATCCTGGTGTCAGTATACCGTGAAGCAGTGTAAACAATCGTGGGTCGTATACCGTGAAGCAGTGTAGACAATCCTGGGGTCATTACCCTGTTCTCTATTTTTCAGAATATCTACCCCCATCGTCTGGACTTAAAAAGCATTTACGTTGATTTCTCGCAAACGGTTTGCTGCAAATTTCTCGGTTAGGTTATGTTACATTAGGTTATGCTACGACAGGATAGGTTGTTACGTTAGGCAACGATACGTTACGTTAAGTTAGGCTACGATAGGTTACGTTACGTTAGGCTACGGTAAGTTAGATTGCTTTAAGTAAGTTAGGCTTCGGTAGGCTTTGTTACATTAGGCTATGTTAGGCCGTTCTCTAGCCTTAAAAAAACTTACCAATTACACCACAACGATAAAAGTATATAACGAAAAGTCGACAAAAAATTGTGGGACACTAACAGAAAACTGCCTTTAATGGCTGATGCATCGCACGAGCAGACTAGTAGCAGGTAAGTTATAGGCTGTGTGAATGTTAGGAGACCGGAAAACTGATCACCCCTTAAGGTGACAAACTACATAATACAGTCATACTGACGGTAAGGAAGCTACATAATACAGTCATACTGACGGTAAGGAAGCTACATAATACAGTCATACTGACGGTAAGGAAGCTACATAATAGTCATACTGACGGTAAGGAAGCTACATAATACAGTCATACTGACGGTAAGGAAGCTAACATAACAGTCATACTGACGGTAAGGAAGCTACATAATACAGTCATACTGACGGTAAGGAAGCTACATAATAGTCATACTGACGGTAAGGAAGCTACATAATACAGTCATACTGACGGTAAGGAAGCTACATAATACAGTCATACTGACGGTAAGGAAGCTACATAATACAGTCATACTGACGGTAAGGAAGCTACATAAACAGTCATACTGACGGTAAGGAAGCTACATAATACAGTCATACTGACGGTAAGGAAGCTACATAATACAGTCATACTGACGGTAAGGAAGCTACATAATACAGTCATACTGACGGTAAGGAAGCTACATAATACAGTCATACTGACGGTAAGGAAGCTACATAATACAGTCATACTGACGGTAAGGAAGCTACATAATACAGTCATACTGACGGTAAGGAAGCTACATAACAGTCATACTGACGGTAAGGAAGCTACATAATACAGTCATACTGACGGTAAGGAAGCTACATAATAGTCATACTGACGGTAAGGAAGCTACATAATAGTCATACTGACGGTAAGGAAGCTACATAATACAGTCATACTGACGGTAAGGAAGCTACATAATACAGTCATACTGACGGTAAGGAAGCTACATAATACAGTCATACTGACGGTAAGGAAGCTACATAATACAGTCATACTGACGGTAAGGAAGCTACATAATACAGTCATACTGACGGTAAGGAAGCTACATAATATACAGTCATACTGACGGTAAGGAAGCTACATAATACAGTCATACTGACGGTAAGGAAGCTACATAATAGTCATACTGACGGTAAGGAAGCTACATAATACAGTCATACTGACGGTAAGGAAGCTACATAATACAGTCATACTGACGGTAAGGAAGCTACATAATACAGTCATACTGACGGTAAGGAAGCTACATAATACATTCATACTGACGGTAAGGAAGCTACATAATACAGTCATACTGACGGTAAGGAAGCTACATAATACAGTCATACTGACGGTAAGGAAGCTACATAATACAGTCATACTGACGGTAAGGAAGCTACATAATACAGTCATACTGACGGTAAGGAAGCTACATAATACAGTCATACTGACGGTAAGGAAGCTACATAATACAGTCATACTGACGGTAAGGAAGCTACATAACAGTCATACTGACGGTAAGGAAGCTACATAATACAGTCATACTGACGGTAAGGAAGCTACATAATAGTCATACTGACGGTAAGGAAGCTACATAATAGTCATACTGACGGTAAGGAAGCTACATAATACAGTCATACTGACGGTAAGGAAGCTACATAATACAGTCATACTGACGGTAAGGAAGCTACATAATACAGTCATACTGACGGTAAGGAAGCTACATAATACAGTCATACTGACGGTAAGGAAGCTACATAAGTCATACTGACGGTAAGGAAGCTACATAATACAGTCATACTGACGGTAAGGAAGCTACATAATACAGTCATACTGACGGTAAGGAAGCTACATAATACAGTCATACTGACGGTAAGGAAGCTACATAACAGTCATACTGACGGTAAGGAAGCTACATAATACAGTCATACTGACGGTAAGGAAGCTACATAATAGTCATACTGACGGTAAGGAAGCTACATAATACAGTCATACTGACGGTAAGGAAGCTACATAATACAGTCATACTGACGGTAAGGAAGCTACATAATACAGTCATACTGACGGTAAGGAAGCTACATAATACAGTCATACTGACGGTAAGGAAGCTACATAATACAGTCATACTGACGGTAAGGAAGCTACATAATAGTCATACTGACGGTAAGGAAGCTACATAATACAGTCATACTGACGGTAAGGAAGCTACATAATACAGTCATACTGACGGTAAGGAAGCTACATAATACAGTCATACTGACGGTAAGGAAGCTACATAATACAGTCATACTGACGGTAAGGAAGCTACATAATACAGTCATACTGACGGTAAGGAAGCTACATAATACAGTCATACTGACGGTAAGGAAGCTACATAATAGTCATACTGACGGTAAGGAAGCTACATAATACAGTCATACTGATGGTAAGGAAGCTACATAATACAGTCATACTGACGGTAAGGAAGCTACATAATACAGTCATACTGACGATAAGAAAGCTACATAATAGTCATACTGACGGTAAGGAAGCTACATAATAGTCATACTGACGGTAAGGAAGCTACATAATACAGTCATACTGACGGTAAGGAAGCTACTAATACAGTCATACTGACGGTAAGGAAGCTACATAATACAGTCATACTGACGGTAAGGAAGCTACATAATACAGTCATACTGACGGTAAGGAAGCTACATAATACAGTCATACTGACGGTAAGGAAGCTACATAATACAGTCATACTGACGGTAAGGAAGCTACATAATATAGTCATACTGACGGTAAGGAAGCTACATAATACAGTCATACTGACGGTAAGGAAGCTACATAATACAGTCATACTGACGGTAAGGAAGCTACATAATAGTCATACTGACGGTAAGGAAGCTACATAATATAGTCTTGATAAATAGTTTGGAAAACCGATAGGTTGAGGGACTGATTACCTCAAACTCCTCTCCTTCTACTGTTCTTCTTTGCATTAGACTGAGGAAGCCACTGACTGGAGAAACGTTTCCTCAGTAAAGATTCCCAAATGCTGCACAAGTGTCCCATTCTATATAATACAGTACTGACATAACGGCCACACTAACACTGTTAACAGCAACTTAAAAGTGACTTAGAAAAACTCTGAAAATAAATCACATATGTTAAAGCCCGAGGGGCCTGGAGCTTGAGCTCTTCCATCACACCCTTCAAAGGGGGTGGGGGGTTACCATGATGCTAGTGAAAGGCTCTTGATTAATGGAACTGGAGCTACCCCTGAACCCAATTACATACTATTACTCGATGTTCCACTTGATCTTACGGGTTTAATGCAACCTTATGCACAGAAAAACTAAGAAGATCCCTCACATGCAATCCCAGAGGTAAATATGATATTTTTGCATAATACGTTTGCCTTTTTTTACGATACAAAAAAAATCAAAGATTATAAAGTTTGGTAATAGTGATAGCAGATGGCGGACACACACACACACACACACACACACACACACACACACACCACACACACACACACACACACACACACACACACACACACACACATTTATTAGAAAACGTTTCGGTCCTGGGACCTTGATCACTTCTTGTTAGAAGTGATCAAGGTCCCAGGACCGAAACGTTTTCTAATAAATATGTCATAGTGTTTGCTTACGTGTCTTTCTAAACCAACTTGTCGGTATTTATTACCAAGGTTTATACCACACACACACATGCACGCATGAATATACAACAGGCCTAGTGTCTAATCGATATGTGCCCAGGACAAAATGGTAACTAACTAACATGTCCAGCAGTGACTAGCGGCGGTGGAGCCACCAACACGCTGCCCAACATGTCAATATTGAAGTCTCCCCTCCATCTGCTGCCCCGGACCTCTGCATCAGCCCTAAACCAAAGACAGGACCTTCATACCGCTCTAGTGAACCCACGCGTGGAAGGGGATAAACGCAACTGAAGCTGACTCGTAATAATGTTGCTGGAATTACCGACAATATGTTAGATAAAAAGGACACAAGTGCAGCTAATACGACATTTTATTTTGGCAACGTTTCGCTCTCCAGGAGTTTGACAAAACTCCTGGAGAGCGAAGTTGCACCTGTGTTCCTTTACCTAATGTAAAGTTGACTCGTATGCCAGCTTGCCTATCCCACAACCCTCTCAATAAAACAAAGAGATGAACGAGCGCGCGCACACACGCACGCACACAACACAGGAGGACAAGAAGGATAGAAGGGACATGATAACGATGTATAAAATACTGAGGAACTGACAAGGTGGTCAGACAGAATGTGTCAGAAATGGGACACAGCAATAAGGTGGCACAATTGGAAGTTGAAAACTTAGATGAGTTACAGGGATGTAAGGAAGTATTTATTTAGTCACAGAGTTGTCAGGAAGTGGAACAATCTTTTCAGTGATGTAGTGAAGGATCCATACATAGCTTTAAGAAGAGGTACGATAAAGATCTTGGAGCATGGAGTGTGTGGACATATTAGCGATCAGCAAAGTAGTAGGGCCAGGACCTGTGAATCGACCCCTGCAACCACAAATAGGTAAATACACACACACACAAAACACAGTCGAACCCAAAACACAACAGGCCAAGTGTCTATTGACAAGTGGCTTCAACAACTGCTAACACACACGCAACGAAACCAGGAAAACCGGAATACAGTAACAGACGAGACAAAAATGTATTGTGAACAAGTACAGAGTGGTCAACAAGAGCAAACAGAGTGGTCAACAAGTGCAGAGTGGTCAACAAGTGCAAACAGAGTGGTCAACAAGTGCAAACAGAGTGGTCAACAAGTGCAAACAGAGTGGTCAACAAGAGCAAACAGAGTGGTCAACAAGTGCAAACAGAGTGGTCAACAAGTGCAAACAGAGTGGTCAACAAGAGCAAACAGAGTGGTCAACAAGTGCAAACAGAGTCGTCAACAAGTACAGAGTGGCAAACAAGAACGAGATGAATGAGAAAGTGGATAGCCAAAACAAAAAAAACAAAAAAATCTTCAGACATATCATTCACAGAGACAAAACTTATTGCGATAACAGAGTCGATTTTTGCAGCTGGAAATTAAGTTGCGAGGAAAGGCAGAGGAAAAAGATGCGAGGAAAGAACAACACTGGTAATCAGAAACCAGTGGAGTTTTGTGGAGACGAAAGGAATAAACAGAGATGAGTCAGATGGCTAGATGACAGGCAATCGGACTTGAGGGACAAAAAGATAGATGGTGATAGCACTGACGAAGACCCACTACTAAACAACAGAATAAGACAAGAATACGATAACACAAGCGATGGTGGCTACCATAGCGTAAGCAGCTTGAAGCGTTCATATGATCGTGGGAGACCATCCACATGGGAACATACGGGAAAATCTGGAGCCACAACAGAAGCCGGAAGCATGGTGGGCTAAGATGATGAATGTGGCGACTGGAAAAATTGTGTGTCCACGCGTTAGGACATCTAGAGAGAGATGAAACAGCAAGGCTGAAACTTGTATTCACTAAGTTACAGATACTGAGTTGAAGTAAACAAGAAAAAACAATAAGAGGACATCAGACTTCAATTCAGGAGGCTACACAGCCATGGAAATGTAGTAGGAAAGGGAACTGGAAGTTAAGACAGAGAATGAAATGTCGATGTAACTGGAAAGTGCCGGGTGGCAGAGAAAAAAATCATACGAACCCATGAGCAGAAGCAACTGCAAAAAAAGTGAACCCATGATTCAAGCAGAGGTGCAGAGACTAAAAAAAAAAGTGAAAGAGTATAGAAAATTATAGAAAAAAAAGGAGAACCGGGAAACATCAGAACAGCCAAAAATGAATACGCACGGATAAGAAAGCAAGGTGGGCGACAATATATGAATGACACAACATCAAAAGCCAAATCTGAACTAAAGTTGCCAAACGAATACAATAGTAAAGAATTAGGTAATACAGGTGAAGAAAGGAGGAAGATCTCAGAAGAAATAACCAGGAAGTCTGCGAGAAACTGAACAAAAACATTCAACGAAGTATTCTCAGATCAGATAGCATCCTTACCTAAGAGTCAAAGTGGGTACATCAACGAGTAGTGGACACAATACACACAAAATAACTTGTTAAAGAAATCATTAGGACATTGCACCTCGTTGTGAACACAATCATTGCTGGGGTAAACAGAATACAGTGTAGGAATACGGGCACATTTCCATACAAACATCTGGAGACGTGGACACCCGACTACAAGAACACAAGTATGGAAGACAAGGATGGATGAGCACGGAATGCGTGTATTATGTACACTGGAACACACACACGTTCGTCTCATCAAGTTCAAGGAAGCACATCTCATGTACCAAGAAATGACAGAGAAAGAGAGAATATTCATGTCTCGAATCAACATGTCACTAACACTACCACACAAGCCATCGTTAAAACTGTTCAGGATGCAGGCCACACATAACGTTACCTGACCTCTTGTGCCATGAACTGTGGTCAGTTCACTGACGTCAGAGGTCAAAGCCTCTTTAGCCTTAATAAAGGCACAGTGATTGAACACCAGCAGCTACATCACTCTTCTGGCTCTAGTACATACGTGTTCATCCTCCTGTCCCTACTGCATGGCTAAGGGACTGAACGCTTATCATAGCTAAGGGACTGAACACCTATCAAAGCTAAGGGACTGAACACCTATCAAAGCTAAGGGACTGAACACCTATCAAAGCTAAGGGACTGAACACCTATCAAAGCTAAGGGACTGAGCACCTATCAAAGCTAAGACTGAAAAACCTATCAAAGCTAAGGGACTGAACACCTATCAAAGCTAAGGGACTGAACCCCCTATCAAAGCTAAGGGACTGAACACCTATCAAAGCTAAGAGAATGAACACCTATCAAAGCTAAGAGAATGAACACCTATCAAAGCTAAGGGACTGAACACCTATCAAAGCTAAGGGACTGAACACCTATCAAAGCTAAGAGAATGAACACCTATCAAAGCTAAGAGAATGAACACCTATCAAAGCTAAGGGACTGAACGCCTATCAAAGCTAAGAGACTGAACACCTATCAAAGCTAAGGGACTGAACACCTATCAAAGCTAAGAAAATGAACACCTATCAAAGCTAAGGGACTGAACATCTATCAAAGCAAAGGGACTGAACATCTATCAAAGCTAAGAGACTGAACACCTATCAAAGCTAAGGGACTGAACACCTATCAAAGCTAAGAGAATAAACACCTATCAAAGCTAAGGGACTGAACACCTATCAAAGCTATGAGAATAAACACCTATCAAAGCTAAGGGACTGAACACCTATCAAAGATAAGAGAATAAACACCTATCAAAGCTAAGGGACTGAACACCTATCAAAGCTAAGGGACTGAACACCTATCAAAGCTAAGGGACTGAACCCTATCAAAGCAAGAGAATGAACACCTATCAAGCTAAGGACTAAACACCTATCAAAGCTAAGGGACTGAACACCTATTAAAGCTAAGAGAATAAACACCTATCAAAGTTAAGGGACTAAACACCTATCAAAGCTAAAGGACTGAACACCTATCAAAGCTAAGGGACTAAACACCTATCAAAGCTAAGGGACTGAACACCTATCAAAACTAAGGGACTAAACACCTATCAAAGCTAAGGGACTGAACACCTATCAAAGCTAAGGGACTAAACACCTATCAAAGCTAAGGGACTAAACACCTATCAAAGCTAAGGGACTAAACACCTATCAAAGCTAAGGGACTGAATACCTATCAAAGCTAAAGGACTGAACACCTATCAAAGCTAAGAGAATGAACACCTATCAAAGCTAAGAGAATGAACACCTATCAAAGCTAAGGGACTGAACACCTATCAAAGCTAAGAGACTGAACACCTATCAAAGCTAAGGGACTGAACACCTATCAAAGCTAAAAAGAATGAACGCCTATCAAACTAAGGATGAACACCTATCAAAGCTAAGGGACTGAACACCTATCAAAGCTAAGGGACTGAACACCTATCAAAGCTAAGGGACTGAACACCTATCAAAGCTAAGGGACTGAACACCTATCAAAGCTAAGAGAATGAACACACATCAAAGCTAAGGGACTGAACACCTATCAAAGCTAAGGGACTGAACATCTATCAAAGCTAAGGGACTGAACACCTATCAAAGCAAAGGGGACTGAACATCTATAAAAGCTAAGGGACTGAACATCTATCAAGCAAAGGGGACTGAACACCTATAAAAAGCTAAGGGACTGAACATCTATCAAAGCTAAGGGACTGAACACCTATCAAAGCTAAGGGACTGAACATCTATCAAAGCTAAGGGACTGAACATCTATCAAAGCTAAGGGACTGAACATCTATCAAAGCTAAGGGACTGAACATCTACAAAGCTAAAGACTGAAATCTATCAAAGCTAAGGGACTGAACACCTATCAAAGCTAAGGACTGAACACTATCAAAGCAAGGACTGAACACCCATCAAAGCTAAGGACTGAAACACCTATCAAAGCTAAGGACTGAACACCTATCAAAGCTAAGGGACTAAACCCCTTCAAGCTAAGGGACTGAACATCTATCAAAGCAAAGGGACTGAACATCCATCAAAGCTAAGGGACTGAACACCTATCAAAGCTAAGGGACTGAACACCTATCAAAGCAAGATGAATGAACACCTATCAAAGCTAAGGGATGAACACCTATCGAAGCTATAGATAACACCTATCAAGCTAAGGACTGAACACCTATCAAAGCTAAGGACTGACACCTACAAAGCTAAGAGAATAAACACCTATCAAAGCTAAGGGACTGAACACCTATCAAAGCTAAGGGACTGAACACCTATCAAAGCTAAGAGAATGAACACCTATCAAAGCTAAGGGAATAAACACCTATCAAAGCTATGAGAATAAACACCTATCAAAGCTAAGGGACTGAACACCTATCAAAGCTATGAGAATAAACACCTATCAAAGCTAAGGGACTGAACACCTATCAAAGCTAAGGGACTGAACACCTATCAAAGCTAAGAGAATAAACACCTATCAAAGCTAAGGGACTAAACACCTATCAAAGCTAAGAGACTGAACACCTATCAAAGCTAAGAGAATGAACACCTATCAAAGCTAAGGGACTAAACACCTATCAAAGCTAAGAGAATATACACCTATCAAAGCTAAGGGACTGAACACCTATCAAAGCTAAGGGACTGAACACCTATCAAAGCTAAGAGAATAAACACCTATCAAAGCTAAGGGACTGAACACCTATCAAAGCTAAGGGACTGAACACCTATCAAAGCTAAGAGACTAAACACCTATCAAAGCTAAGAGAATGAACACCTATCAAAGCTAAGGGACTGAACACCTATCAAAGCTAAGAGAATAAACACCTATCAAAGCTAAGAGAATGAACACCTATCAAAGCTAAGGGACTGAACACCTATCAAAGCTAAGAGAATAAACACCTATCAAAGCTAAGGGACTGAACACCTATCAAAGCTAAGGGACTGAACACCTATCAAAGCAAGGACTGAACACCATCAAGGTAAGGACTAAACACCTATCAAAGCTAAGAGACTGAACACCTATCAAAGCTAAGAGACTAAACACCTATCAAAGCTAAGAGACTGAACAACTATCAAAGCTAAGAGAAGGAACACCTATCAAAGCTAAGGGACTGAACACCTATCAAAGCTAAGGGACTAAACACCTATCAAAGCTAAGAGACTGAACACCTATCAAAGCTAAGGGACTAAACACCTATCAAAGCTAAGAGAATGAACACCTATCAAAGCTAAGGGACTAAACACCTATCAAAGCTAAGGGACTGAACACCTATTAAAGCTAAGAGAATAAACACCTATCAAAGCTAAGGGACTGAACAACCTACAAAGCTAAGGGACTGATACCTATCAAAGCTAAGGGACTGAAACACCTATCAAAGCTAAGGACTAAACACCTTCAAAGCTAAGGGACTAAACACCTATCAAAGCTAAGGGACTAAACACCTATCAAAGCTAAGGGACTAAACACCTATCAAAGCTAAGAGACTGAACACCTATCAAAGCTAAGGGACTAAACACCAATCAAAGCTAAGGGACTAAACACCTATCAAAGCTAAGGGACTAAACACCTATCAAAGCTAAGGGACTAAACACCTATCAAACAAGGGACTGAGCACCTATCAAAGCTAAGGACTAACACCTATCAAAGCTAAGAGACATGAACACCTATCAAAGCTAAGGGACTAAACCCTATCAAAGCTAAGGGATTTAAACACCTATCAAAGCTAAGGGACTAAACACCTATCAAAGCTAAGGGACTAAACACCTATCAAAGCTAAGAGACTGAACACCTATCAAAGCTAAGGGACTAAACACCTATCAAAGCTAAGGGACTAAACACCTATCAAAGCTAAGGGACTAAACACCTATCAAAGCTAAGGGACTAAACACCTATCAAAGCTAAGAGACTGAACACCTATCAAAGCTAAGAGGATAAACACCTATCAAAGCTAAGAGAATAAACACCTATCAAAGCTAAGAGAATAAACACCTATCAAAGCTAAGAGACTGAACATCTATCAAAGCTAAGGGACTGAACACCTATCAAAGCTAAGAGGATAAACACCTATCAAAGCTAAGAGAATAAACACCTATCAAAGCTAAGAGACTGAACACCTATCAAAGCTAAGAGGGATAAATACCTATCAAAGCTAAGAGAATAAACACCTATCAAAGCTAAGGAAATAACACCTATCAAAGCTAAGAGAATAAACACCTATCAAAGTTAAGAGACTGAACACCTATCAAAGCTAAGAGGATAAACACCTATCAAAGCTAAGAGAATAAACACCTATCAAAGCTAAGGGACTGAACACCTATCAAAGCTAAGAGAATAAACACCTATCAAAGCTAAGGGACTGAACACCTATCAAAGCTAAGAGAATAAACACCTATCAAAGCTAAGAGAATAAACACCTATCAAAGCTAAGAGAATAAACACCTATCAAAGCTAAGAGAATAAACACCTATCAAAGCTAAGAGAATAAACACCTATCAAAGCTAAGAGACTGAACATCTATCAAAGCTAAGGGAACTAAAACACCTATCAAAGCTAAGAGGATAAACACCTATCAAAGCTAAGAGAATAAACACCTATCAAAGCTAAGAGACTGAACACCTATCAAAGCTAAGAGGATAAATACCTATCAAAGCTAAGAGAATAAACACCTATCAAAGCTAAGAGAATAAACACCTATCAAAGCTAAGAGAATAAACACCTATCAAAGCTAAGAGACTGAACACCTATCAAAGCTAAGAGGATAAACACCTATCAAAGCTAAGAGAATAAACACCTATCAAAGCTAAGAGAATAAACATCTATCAAAGCTAAGAGAATAAACACCTATCAAAGCTAAGAGAATAAACACCTATCAAAGCTAAGAGAATAAACACCTATCAAAGCTAAGAGACTGAACATCTATCAAAGCTAAGGGATGAACACCTATCAAAGTTTATCGTTCAAATATTTTTCTGTCCATTATTTGCATTTCAGCTTCTCTGACTTTTCCTTACCGTCCCTCACCAGTTCTCTCTCTCTCTCTCTCTGTCCCCCTCCACCTCTTCCTTCACCTGTCTCCCACTTTCCATCTACCTTCTCTTCCTTCACATACCTTCCCTTTCTTTTCTTTATCACTAACCTAACCTATCACATACTCATCTTTTTTCAAAATCTTTTATCTCTAGCTAACTTGTGAGAGTATTTGACTCATAATCGCACAGTCCTGAGTTAGATTCCCCGGCTTGGGATTACCGTGCTGCCCCTGTCTACCTAGCAGTAAATACAGGTACCTGGGTGTTAGTCCACTGTTGTGGGTCGTATTCAGGGGGAAGAAAATATGTTTAAAAACACAATGTTTGCAGGAATGTCATATTCTGTGTAGGAAAACATTCTGGTCGTGTGTTTATCTGGAGTTTATCTGGAGAGAGTTCCGGGGGTCAACGCCCCCGCGGCCCGGTCTGTGACCAGGCCTCCTTAGGTCAGTGTCCCAGGATGCGACCCACACCAGTCGACTAACACCCAGGTACCCATTTTACTGATGGGGAACATAGACAACAGGTGGAAAGAAACACGTCCAATGTTTCTACTCTGGCTGGGAATCGAACCCAGGCCCTCGCCGTGTGAAGCGAGAGCGTTAACCACCAGGCCACCAGAGCCAGTGTGTAAGAAGCTCCAGTGTTTACTGTAACTATTAAAGTGTTGGATAAAGGGGTTGTGTACATAATGAGGGCAATTAAAAGATAACACTGCTGATGTATCCAGTTACGATAAATTAAAGAAAATCTCCCTACTCCTCTCTCCTTTTCCACCTTTTCCTCTCTCTCTTTCCTGCCGCTCCTCCTGCTGTTGCTCCTCCCCTGAGGTTTCTGAGGCTGTTGACGACTGGGCAAGGAACCCCGGGTGACAGCACCATGTTTACATAAGTATCCCCGAGCGCCTCCCAGGAGGAGGGGAAGACTCTCTCGTCTTACACACAGAGATACATTTTCATAAAGTGCTTCCGAGGAAATTTCGTTCTCTCTCTTTTCCAGTGAAACATTTTGGGACACACTAATCTTAGTTTCACGCGGGAAGACTTGTATAATCCAAAAGTTTTGCTTAATATTTGAAGAAATGTGATTTGCAAGAGATGGGGAAAAACTTGCAACTTCTGGATTATTGGGGTTCACTGAAACGTTGATTGCATCTTAGTGAATGTTGCTACCTGGTTTAAAAAACAAGTGAGCAAACACTAGGACACTCGTTAGAGAAGGTTTCGGTCCAGGGACCTTGATGACTTCTAACCTACAAAGATCAAAAATAAGAGGAAACATGGCTTGAAAGTGAAGTGTGAGAGAGAGGTTGTGACCTGGTGAAAGTACGAGTTAGTGTTTATCAGGTCACAACAACATCTTGGGATCTTGATGCAGGGAATTCTTCAACTCTTGTCTAATCAATAAGCATGCATGTTCTACCTACACTAGTGGTTTTTTCCACTGGTGACTCCGCCTCCTACTGCTTCACTCACATGTCTGCAGTATATAAGCCAATTATCCGCGCATTTGCTGTAAAAAAAATTAAATGAAATGGTTATAAACATAACCATATTTTTTAAAGGGGTGGACTGGTAAGCCAGTGGAAGGCCTCGGTCAAATGACCAAAAGCCTTAGCTGTGGGTCATCATATGACTAAGATCCCATGGCAGGAAACACTTGTCCTGTTTCCTAACGAATCTTAACCTAACCTAGCATATGCTGGACTTTTCTCAAGACTGACGGAGTGAACACATCGACTCCAGGATGAGGGACTAATAACCTCAAACTCCTCCTCATCTTCCACAGTTCTTCTCTGTATTTGACTGAAGTAGCCATTGGCTGGCGATAAGTTTCCACAATAAACATTACCGAATGTTGCATAAGTATCTCATTCTTCAATAGATCACTCGCTTCCTCTTCCTCACTCTCACAAGCTTAGTTTACTGTTATTCACGACCTTCATACGTTATTATCAGTGATCAAATTCCCAGGACGGAAACGTTTTCTAACATCTAGAGTTTGTTCACGTGTCTTTTCAACGGCCAGTCTTAATTATCAATGTTTTTATCATTATTTTTCCACCTGCTTATGAATCATTGAAATACTGTTTACACGTGAAAATCTTTTAAGAGAGACTTGCAATGTTCTCATTTTGCTGCTACTGGGAAATAAAATTCAACGGCATCAGAAGCAAGAAGCGCAACTTACCAGTGTTACCAAGCACCTGGGATGCTGCTACTACCACTACTATCCTCTCTAGTACTACTAGTACTACCCTCTCTACTACTACTACTACCCTCTCTACTACTACTACCCTCGCTACTACTACTACTCTCTCTACTACTTCTATCTCTACTGCTACTACTATACTACCCTCTCTACTACTACTGCTACCTCCTCTACTACTACTGCTACCATAGCTGCGTGTCTTTTTCCACATCTTGTCGTATTACCATACCTGGCCTGGTCTCAGACCGATCCGCGGGGGCGCTGACCCCCGAAACCCTCTCCAGGAATACCATTTTTCAGTTCATACTGAGGTCACCTGACCACTGACCCTCCCACAGCTTTGTCGTCATCAGAGTTCCGTGAAGATCACAGTTTTCACTTTACTGTCATGTGAACATGGCATGCATGGCGTACTAGTGGAGTTACTGTGAGTTATACTTTTCAGTTCAAAAACTGATGTTCTAATTCACGAGTTTTTTGGTTGTCGATTTAACAATCCATGACGAGATACTGAAAGTTATGTAATTTTTTTCTAATATCTCAGAAAAATGAGAGTAGAGAGACAGAGTAGAGGTAGAGAAAGAGAGATGAGAGAGAGTGAAATAAAGAAATGTCTATTCGGTCATTCTTAGTGAGCAACGAACCAAAAAGAGCTGCATCAACAATAGTCGCGGGCCAAAGACTGACACATACTCAAGAGGAAGATCCCGCCCTAAACTGTGCGTGTTGCAAGCTTATATCGTGGGGCTTTCGAGTGCTAGCGATGTGAAGAAATGAAGGTGTAAGCCCACTTCAGGTTCATTCCTTCTCTAAACTGGCAAGGTAAGACTGTCGCAACCAACATCCAAATGAAAGCTAAAACTGAAGCTTATTTGCTAGAAGATGCTAATTACACCTCGCGAATCGTAAAACAAACCAAACGTGGGCTTGATCTGGTATGAGTTCACGCACACTGCCATGATTCAAACTTCTCGTCCATGCTTTTTATGCTAATTACACATTTAGAAGGCAACTTCATGGTAAGAACTGTCAAGTGAATCGCGCGACTGTCATGACATCATTCTTCTTTGAATCACTGGATACCTCAAGGTTTATGGCCGGACAAAATTACCTTAAATTGTGACTGCTGACAGTGATGTGTGAGCTAACTTTAGACAATGGGGCGAAAAGGACTGAACAAAGCTTACACACTACGTTCAATCTAAGCAAAGCTCTTTAAGCGAAACGTTTTCTCTAATTAAGGTTTATTTGGTGTTTTCACCAGATAGCATCGTCTCTCCATGACATTTTGCTAAACTCTCTCACTCTACCACTCTTGCTAACTTCTCATCTAATCTACACTCTTGCGTAAATGTCTCTCATCTACACCTTGCAACATGTCTCTACATCGACACTCTTGCCTAACATTCTCCATCTACCACTTTTGCTAAATGTCTCTCACATCTACCACTCTTGCCAAACATTCTCTCAACATTCTACCACTCTTGCTAACTGTCTCACATCTACCATCTTGCCTAACAGTCGTCTTACATCTACACTCTTGCGTAACATGTCGTCGACACTACACTGTTGCCTAACACGTCTCTACATCTCACCTGCGAAACAGTCTCTCACATCTACACACTCTTGCCTAACAATCGTCTACATCTACCTCTTGCTAACATGTCTCTCACATCTACACTCTTGCTACAGTCTCACATCTACCACTCTGCCTAACATGTCTCTCACATCTACCACTCTTGCCTAACATCGTCTCTCACATCTACCACTCTTGCGTAACATGTCTCTCACATCTACCACTCTTGCCTAACATGTCTCACATCTACCACTCTTGCCTAACATCGTCTCTCACATCAACCACTCTTGCGTAACATGTCTCTCACATCTACCACTCTTGCCTAACATGTCTCTCACATCTACCACTCTTGCCTAACATGTCTCTCACATCAACCACTCTTGCCTAACATGTCTCTCACATCAACCACTCTTGCGTAACATGTCTCTCACATCTACCACTCTTGCCTAACATGTCTCTCACATCAACCACTCTTGCGTAACATGTCTCTCACATCTACCACTCTTGCCTAACATGTCTCTCACATCTACCACTCTTGCCTAACATGTCTCTCACATCTACCACTCTTGCCTAACATGTCTCTCACATCTACCACTCTTGCCTAACATCGTCTCTCACATCTACCACTCTTGCCTAACATCGTCTCTCACATCTACCACTCTTGCCTAACATGTCTCTCACATCTACCACTCTTGCCTAACATCGTCTCTCACATCTACCACTCTTGCCTAACATGTCTCTCACATCTACCACTCTTGCCTAACAGGATAAATGGCTCGCATTGTAAAAGCAAATGTAACTCCCATTCACAAAAGTCAACATCTGCCCATGAGAGGACACTTCAATATGGCTTCTGTCGCATATTAGCAAATATCTGAGACTATGAGGTGAAATTTTCATTTCCAAGGCAAGAAAGATGAACTAGTGAATTAATGTATCCATAAAGACCGTGTGACGTGGGAAACTTGATATAAAAGTTGGTATAGCAACAGTTGAGGGATCCCCACTTGGCAGTTCACTGCCACACACTGTACGGTTGTGGACTCTCAAATGTTAGGCCGCCGGTTCGGTACCTATTTTTTCTTACGCAATTTTACATGTTCGTGTTATGGTTCTGTTTCCATTTCATTTTTCGAGACAATCTCGCTTTTTTTTTTACTTCCATTACCCATTATTAAAAAAAATTTGTGTGTCCTTTTTATGTAATAAAATAGTTAAAGCACAAAATAAAACCACCATCATGTATGTGTATTTCGTGCAGAAATCAAGACTAATGGACCGAACACATGACTCTAGGCTGAGGGACTGATCACCTCAAACACATCCTCATCTTCCGTCATTCATCTCTGTACCGGACTGAGGAAGCCATTTGTTGGCGAAACGCTTCCACAATAAAGATTCCCAAATGTTGGAAAAATGTCTAATTCCTCAACTTGTAGGTTTTCATTTACATCACAGAATACTGTAGAACTGACAAGGCTTTGAAACTGACTAGGCTTTGAAACTGACTAGGCTTTGAAACTGACAAGGCTTTGAAACTGACTAGGCTTTGAAACTGACTAGGCTTTGAAACTGACTAAGCTTTGAAACTGACTGAGGAAGACTAACAGCTCTTGTGGGGGTTCAGTTCTCAGGACAATGAAACAAAAACAGATAAAGTTGTAGCAAGTGATTGATTGCCAATGGAAATAAGAGCTAGAAATGCCTTTGTCTCCCCTTCTTTAACTCTTCATTAGCGAAAACGAATAGTGGATTTTTTTTTTTTTGCGAAAGACGAGGCTCCGTCTTTTCGAATTTCATTTGTTTTGTGTGTGTGTGTGTGTGTGTGTGTGTGTGTGTGTGTGTGTGTGTGTGTGTGTGTGTGTGTGTGTGTTTGTTTTAGCATTTGTTTTGACACTGTTCATTCTGGGAAGCTTTGTCGACACACCCTCCTTCCTTCACCCCCACCCTGTGTCTTATTTGATTATCTCTCCTATTCTTCCTCCTCCTACTCCTCCTACGCCTACCACTGCTACTACTACTACATTCTCTCTCTCTCTCTCTCTCTCTCTCTCTCCTCTTCTCTCTCTCTCTCTCTCTCTCTCTCTCTTTCTCTCTCTCATCCACATTTCACCTTTATCCTCGCCTCGTTTCACCCTGTTTCTCATCCCTCACCCCCTTCTCACCTTACTCTCCACCCCTCTCACCTCACCCCCTCCTCACTTTTACTCCCCTTCCTTCACCCTCTGTCTTGAAGGGATATTTCCCCTGAGTATCCCGTCTCATCCCCTCATTTCAGGAGGACCAAACTGCTCTTCCCCTCTCCCTCGTGTCTAACATGTCACCCACCCTCAGAATGGGGATGCTACAAGGGACTAATGTGGTGTGGTTGGTGGTGGTAGTAGTAGTGGTGGTTGTAGTTTTGGTGGAGGTAGTATTAGTGGTGGTGGTGACAGTAGTGGTGACAGTAGTGGTGGCAGTAGTGGTGATGGCAGTAGTGGTGGTGGTAGTGGTGGTGGTAGTAGTGGTGGTGGTACAGGACAACCTCACCTACAATTCTGCTGTAATTATGTGCAAAAATCCACATAGATGCTGGTGGGGGGGAGTTTAGACGATGGCTGGTTGGTTAACGAGGGTTTAATGCCTATCAACTGCACTAGGGTAATTAAGAATATGAATTTAATCCCTAGAATATGGATTTAATCCCTAGAATATGGATTTAATCACTAGAATAGGAATTTAACCCTTAATAACGATTAAATACACATCATATACACACCGGGAGAAATACACCTCTCAGTGGTGATGAATGGTTTGAAAAACCGACAAGTTGAAGATTGAGACACTTATGCAGCATATGGGAATCTTTATTCAGGAAACGTTTCGCCACACAGTGGCTTCATCAGTCCAATACAAAGAGGAAGGCGTAAGGAGAGGAGGAGTATGAGGTAATCAGTCCCTCAACCTGGAGTCGATGTGTTCAGTCCATCAATCTTGTAGAATGTACATTCTACAAGATTGATGGACTGAACACATCGACTCCAGGTTGAGGGACTGATTACCTCATACTCCTCCTCTCCTTACTTACGCCTTCCTCTTGTATTGGACTGATGAAGCCACTGTGTGGCGAAACGTTTCCTGAATAAAGATTCCCATATGCTGCATAAGTGTCTCAATCTTCACACCTCTCAGTGTATACATCCTGCTAGTTGCCACAATAAGATGTCACAATGTTGCATCTGTGATGCAACAAATGTGGCCTCTTATTTTGGCAACGTTTCGCTCTGCAGGGATTTTGTCAAGCCGTAACGAGCAGTAGAACGTCTTGTTAAAAGTTCCTGGAAAGCGAAACATTGTTGACAGATTAAAGGTCAACATCTTAACCTGAAGACTCAGCGTTGCTCCCGTAACTTGGATAGTAGCACACTGAAGATTGAGACATTTATGCAACATATGGGAATCTTTATTCAGGAAACGTTTCGCCACACAGTGGCTTCATCAGTCCGATACAAAGTAGAAAGGCGTAAGGAGAGGAGGAGTGTGAGGTAATCAGTCCCTCAGCCTGGAGTCGATGTGTTCAGTCCATCAATCTTGTAGAATGTACAGCATAGGACCGTAGACGTGGCTTATATACTGTAGTGAGGTGAGGCGAAGCAGGAGGAGGTGAGGTCATAGTGGTACCATCCACTAGTTGAAGTAGGTCTTCGTCCAAAGGTTGGACAAGTGTTGAAGAATTCTTTGTAACAAGATCCCATGATGCTGCAGTGTCAGACAGTTGTGATGAATGGTTTGAAAAAGTGTCTCAATCTTCAACTTGTCGGTTTTTCAAACCATTCATCACAACTGTCTGACACTGCAGCATCATGGGATCTTGTTACAAAGAATTCTTCAACACTTGTCCAACTTTGGACGAAGACCTACTTCGACTAGTGGATGGTACCACTATGACCTCACCTCCTCCTGCTTCACCTCACCTCACTACAGTATATAAGCCACGTCTACGGTCCTATGCTGTACATTCTACAAGATTGATGGACTGAACACATCGACTCCAGGCTGAGGGACTGATTACCTCAAACTCCTCCTCTCCTTACGCCTTTCTACTTTGTATCGGACTGATGAAGCCACTGTGTGGCGAAACGTTTCCTGAATAAAGATTCCCATATGTTGCATAGGTGTCTCAATCTTCAACTTGTCGGTTTTTCAAACCATTCATCACACATAGTAGCACACACAATGTCTGTGGTTCAATGCCCAGTACGGGTGGAAACGCTGGGCGTGCTTCCTTAAGACACCTGCTGTCCCTGTTCACCTAGCAGTAAATAGGTACGTGGGTGTTAGTCGACTGGTGTGGGTCTCATCCTGGGGTGAAAACCTAAGTTGCTCGAAGTACTCTGCATAACCAGGGGCTTTCTATATAGTATGTCACTGATGTCAGCTATGGTCTGTATAAGTTGAATAAATGTTTGCATCCATGGATGAGTGTTCTTAAGGAATTACCGTATTTTCCGGCATATAAGACGCGCTTTTCCCCCGGCCTTGGAAAATCATCCCGCGCCTTATATGCTCAAGGCCAGGGTCAAGGGTAGGTTTTGGGTTGCGCTGTTGCAGTTTTTTTATTAACGTTACGTTACAATTGTCTGGAAACATCTTATACGTCTTATATGATCGTGCGTCTTATATGATCGTGCGTCTTATATGATCGTGCGTCTTATATGATCGTGCGTCTTATATGCCGGAAAATACGGTATTTATTTTCTAAGAACCTCGTTTGTTTGTTAGCAACTGAAGTGTTGTAAGTAGGAGACATACTGTATATTTCATAGAACTTTCCTGTGTGTTTCTTGGTAGTTACTAATCCAAATCACAGAATGGGTGGGGATCAAACCCATGGCAAGTGAGTCCTAAAACTCACTGGCCAGTGCGTTAACCACTCGACCAGTTGGCTCTAATATGATTCATCCAACTAGGTATATTTCGGTAGTTCCGGTTCTTTCAACATTTCCTTTCCTGGTCTGAGATCGAGCAAAGGGCGATGATTCTCTCAATAATTAGCTAATAAAGCATGTATATAATATAAAAATACAATCAACAATCACTTTTATGACTCACGAAATCATAATAACACAGATTGTAAACAAATCACAGAACGGGTGGGATCTGAACCCATGGCGAATAAGGCTTAAAACTCGAGGCAAGTGCGTAAACCACTGGGCCAGCTGGTTACAATAAGAGTCATCCAACTAAGTATATTTATACACTTCTGAGCTGACGAATGTGAGAGACCTGGATATAACCATTGTGGAAGACAGTGTTGTCAAAGAACAGAATACTGTTCAAAAAAAAAAAACCACTGAGTAACAAATTAGCAAAAAAGACATATAAATCCTTTTATGACATTTTAAGGCACTTGTACGAGTATTCTATAGGTAGAAATATTGCTATGCACAACAACCATATTTAAAGCAGGTGAAATTGCAGCTCTGCAGAAGTATGCAGGTGATTTTCAGCACCAAGAGGGAGCTGGACAGATTCATAACTTATGTTGCAGTGGCCAGGCTGAGGCTTGGTTACAAGTACTTTTGGCAGTTTGGCAGATACACAGATGATGATCAATCCAAATGCAAAGTATATAGCCAGCCCTAGTAAGTTTATTCTGGTACAGGCAGTGTGTTGATTGCTGGCCCATACCAGGCTGAGATCTAGTGGGAGAGTTGGGGAAGGGCATGTTGCTGGTAGGGTGTCTGGAGGAAGCTGAAGCATCTTATGGACAAGGTAGTACCTGATCAGCCAGGCTGTAGTTCGTACGTTGGACTGTGGGCGGCCGTCAATAACAACCTGGTTGATAAGGCCCTGGTCCACCGGGAGACCCGATCAAGGACCGGGCCGAGGGGAGATGACCCTCGGAACCACCGTCCAGGAAGCAGATCTACACTTAGTAGGAACGTCTAAAACCCCTTCAGTTACACTTCTTAAATCGCACGAGAAAAATTTATCATAACTTATGAGGAACCGATTCCCTTCTTAGTAGAAATATACCCCCCCCCTCAGTGTTCCCGATGCTTGGTTAACAGTGAACAATATTCCCAAATAAAGAGCAGGAGTGCACGAAGTACCCACCTGTATAAAGGGCCTAGGATTTCTTTTTAACATCCTCTATTCCACCAGATTCCTAAAATTCAAGAAGAAACTAAATTTTTTCCGAAGTGCTCTTTATTATTGAGTGTGATTGTTCACCCCGACAATAACCAGCAGGTTAAGACACATTTGCAACATTTGATATACTTATTTTTATACTCCTTTTCTAGTACTTTGTCTCTCAAATGCTGCGATTAAATTTCATATTGTCTATTTTAATTATTTGTGTTACAATAACAGCAGGCTTGAACAAAGAAACCTATGCCGAGGATGGGAATGATGACCTCCGCAACATCTACAAGATATCAGGCTGATATTTTTATCACTTCCTTCCTGATACCTCCACTTGTACTTCCTGTTTTCCCTTTCCTCCCTCCAACATCACGCTGCGAATAAATAAAAATATAATATTTATTTATTTCCTAAGGTTATAATGTGTGTTTACATACAGTATGATTAAAGCAAAGAAAGTCACTATCATGCCGAGGTACTTCGGGGTTTACATACAGTATGATTGAAGTAAAGAAAGTCACTATCATGCCGAGGTATTTCAGGGTTTACACACAGTATGATTAAAGCAAAGAAAGTCACTATCATGCCGAGGTACTTCGGGGTTTACATACAGTATGATTGAAGCAAAGAAAGTCACTATCATGCCGAGGTATTTCGGGGTTTACATACAGTATGATTGAAGTAAAGAAAGTCACTATCATGCCGAGGTATTTCGGGGTTTACATACAGTATGATTGAAGTAAAGAAAGTCACTATCATGCCGAGGTATTTCGGGGTTTACATACAGTATGATTGAAGTAAAGAAAGTCACTATCATGCCGAGGTATTTCAGGGTTTACATACAGTATGATTGAAGTAAAGAAAGTCACTATCATGCCGAGGTATTTCGGGCATTTCGAGTATGCTTGAATAACGTTCCACTCCTTTTCCACTTTCCCAGTAGTCTTACCTCTTCCGTTCCCTCCTCTTCTGTCTTTTGCAACTTACTCCTTATCTTTTCAGTGACGTCGCCCGCTCATCTGTGTCATTCATAAAGGTGGTCCATAATGCAATTTGTTACTGCAGGTGACGTCCCGTATCACGCTGTAAGGGTGGGTGCATAATGCCGAACCTTGGTCACTGGCCCTTGTGGAGCCGGCAAATTTCTGCGATAACGTGGATACGTTAAGTGTCACTAGCTTGATAAGTAGTTGCGCAAGGTGTTACGATGCTTAGTCTCTTACTCTGTTCTTCTTCAACGTTCATCTCTCTCTCTCTCTCCTCTCTCTCTCTCTCTCTCTCTGCCTTGACCCTTCTACATTTAATATAACCTTACCATGTCTCATTTACTTGCCGCTATGTCTATAATTTATATATTTTCTTCCGTACTTTTAAAGAATATCAGATTTTCTTTTCCCGTCCTGTTTTTTTTAATAAAGTCCCTTATAAATCCATTTCTAAAATAAATATCAAACAGTTTTTTGTAATTCTATGTATTTTAACACCTTATTAATGCATTTAATCAATAATTCCATATTTACTTAATATAATTTTTATCGCGCCATTTTATTAGTTTCCAACATATATATGTTACAGGTAACAGTGGCAGTAACCTTTAATTTTTAAAAGGATTGGACTGGTAAGCCAGCGGAAGGCCTCGGTCAGATGACCAGAATCTCCAGTGCCGGATCATCATATGACTAACACCCGCGTCAGGAAATATTTCTCCTTTTTCCTGACAAATCTTACCTAATTTAGCATCATAATAAGAAAAGTCGTTAAAAAGATTAATGAAAACCCGTCTTAAGACTGTCTCCACGAATATTATAACAAGTAAAGTAATTAATCAATGTGTATACATCTGATAAGTATCTCTTAGCGTGTGTGTACCTAGAATAACAGTACATGCACACGTACACGGATACACACACACACACACACACTCACACACACATATGTATATATGAATAAATTCAATTTATACACTCTTACAGTTTATTTTAATCCCAGTTCGCCTATATTTGGGATTAATGCATTTCTGACTGGTGGTGAAAAGGTCACGTGTAGCCTTAATGGCCCTCGTGTGTCGATACTTGCATCTCAATTAACCAACGACTGTAACAGGATATATACCTTAAGGGATGTATTTCTGTCAGCGTATATATATTAATACCTATTTTAGGGACTAAGTTTTTGTGTGGTGATGACAAAGGTTCCTTGAAGCCTTAATGATCCTAGTGAAGTCTTAATGATCCTAGTGAAGTCTTAATGATCCTAGTGAAGCCTTAATGATCCTAGTGAAGCCTTAATGATCCTAGTTAAGCCTTAATGATCCTAGTGAAGCCTTAATGATCCTAGTGAAGCCTTAATGATCCTAGTGAAGCCTTAATGATCCTAGTGAAGCCTTAATGATCCTAGTGAAGCCTTAATGATCCTAGTGAAGCCTTAATGATCCTAGTTAAGCCTTAATGATCCTAGTGAAGCCTTAATGATCCTAGTTAAGCCTTAATGATCCTAGTTAAGCCTTAATGATCCTAGTTAAGCCTTAATGATCCTAGTGAAGCCTTAATGATCCTAGTGAAGCCTTAATGATCCTAGTTAAGCCTTAATGATCCTAGTGAAGCCTTAATGATCCTAGTTAAGCCTTAATGATCCTAGTTAAGCCTTAATGATCCTAGTGAAGCCTTAATGATCCTAGTTAAGCCTTAATGATCCTAGTGAAGTCTTAATGATCCTAGTTAAGCCTTAATGATCCTAGTTAAGCCTTAATGATCCTAGTGAAGCCTTAATGATCCTAGTGAAGCCTTAATGATCCTGGTTAAGCCTTAATGATCCTAGTGAAGCCTTAATGATCCTAGTGTAGCCTTAATGAACCTAGTTAAGCCTTAATGATCCTAGTGTAGCCTTAATGATCCTAGTGAAGCCTTAATGATCCTAGTGTAGCCTTAATGATCCTAGTGTAGCCTTAATGATCCTAGTGAAGCCTTAATGATCCTAGTGTAGCCTTAATGATCCTAGTGAAGCCTTAATGATCCTAGTGTAGCCTTAATGATCCTAGTGTAGTCTTAATGATCCTAGTGTAGCCTTAATGATTCTAGTGTAGCCTTAATGATCCTAGTGTAGCCTTAATGATCCTAGTGTAGCCTTAATGATCCTAGTGTAGCCTTAATGATCCTAGTGTAGCCTTAATGATCCTAGTGTAGCCTTAATGATCCTAGTGAAGCCTTAATGATCCTAGTGTAGCCTTAATGATCCTAGTGTAGCCTTAATGATCCTAGTGTAGCCTTAATGATTCTAGTGTAGCCTTAATGATCCTAGTGTAGCCTTAATGATTCTAGTGTAGCCTTAATGATCCTAGTGTAGCCTTAATGATCCTAGTGAAGCCTTAATGATCCTAGTGAAGCCTTAATGATCCTAGTGTAGCCTTAATGATCCTAGTGAAGCCTTAATGATCCTAGTGTAGCCTTAATGATCCTAGTGAAGCCTTAATGATCCTAGTGTAGCCTTAATGATCCTAGTGAAGCCTTAATGATCCTAGTGTAGCCTTAATGATCCTAGTGTAGCCTTAATGATCCTAGTGTAGCCTTAATGATTCTAGTGTAGCCTTAATGATCCTAGTGTAGCCTTAATGATCCTAGTGTAGCCTTAATGATCCTAGTGTAGCCTTAATGATCCTAGTGTAGCCTTAATGATCCTAGTGTAGCCTTAATGATCCTAGTTAAGCCTTAATGATCCTAGTGTAGCCTTAATGATCCTAGTGAAGCCTTAATGATCCTAGTGTAGCCTTAATGATCCTAGTGTAGCCTTAATGATCCTAGTGTAGCCTTAATGATCCTAGTGAAGCCTTAATGATCCTAGTGTAGCCTTAATGATCCTAGTGCAGCCTTAATGATCCTAGTGCAGCCTTAATGATCCTAGTGCAGCCTTAATGATCCTAGTGCAGCCTTAATGATCCTAGTGCAGCCTTAATGATCCTAGTGTAGCCTTAATGATCCTAGTGAAGCCTTAATGATCCTAGTGAAGCCTTAATGATCCTAGTGTAGCCTTAATGATCCTAGTGAAGCCTTAATGAAACCTAGTGTAGCCTTAATGATCCTAGTGAAGCCTTAATGATCCTAGTGTAGCCTTAATGATCCTAGTGAAGCCTTAATGATCCTAGTGTAGCCTTAATGATCCTAGTGTAGCCTTAATGATCCTAGTGTAGCCTTAATGATTCTAGTGTAGCCTTAATGATCCTAGTGTAGCCTTAATGATCCTAGTGGTAGCCTTAAATGATCCTAGTGTAGCCTTAATGATCCTAGTGTAGCCTAATGATCCTAGTGTAGCCTTAATGATCCTAGTGTAGCCTTAATGATCCTAGTGTAGCCTTAATGATCCTAGTGTAGCCTTAATGATCCTAGTGAAGCCTTAATGATCCTAGTGTAGCCTTAATGATCCTAGTGTAGCCTTAATGATCCTAGTGAAGCCTTAATGATCCTAGTGTAGCCTTAATGATCCTAGTGTAGCCTTAATGATCCTAGTGTAGCCTTAATGATCCTAGTGTAGCCTTAATGATCCTAGTGAAGCCTTAATGATCCTAGTGTAGCCTTAATGATCCTAGTGTAGCCTTAATGATCCTAGTGTAGCCTTAATGATCCTAGTGTAGCCTTAATGATCCTAGTGAAGCCTTAATGATCCTAGTGTAGCCTTAATGATCCTAGTGTAGCCTTAATGATCCTAGTGTAGCCTTAATGATCCTAGTGTAGCCTTAATGATCCTAGTGAAGCCTTAATGATCCTAGTGTAGCCTTAATGATCCTAGTGAAGCCTTAATGATCCTAGTGTAGCCTTAATGATCCTAGTGAAGCCTTAATGATCCTAGTGTAGCCTTAATGATCCTAGTGAAGCCTTAATGATCCTAGTGTAGCCTTAATGATCCTAGTGTAGCCTTAATGATCCTAGTGTAGCCTTAATGATTCTAGTGTAGCCTTAATGATCCTAGTGTAGCCTTAATGATCCTAGTGTAGCCTTAATGATCCTAGTGTAGCCTTTAAATGATCCTAGTGTAGCCTTAATGATCCTAGTGTAGCCTTAATGATCCTAGTGTAGCCTTAATGATCCTAGTGTAGCCTTAATGATCCTAGTGTAGTCGATAACAACCACTTCTTGTCAAAAATAAATCCTGTATAATTCTATACACGAATTAAGTTCTTTATATTTAATAACAAATTAACACTCACAACAATACATTACGTTTCTTGCTAAGACATACTGAACATTTTTCTAATGCTGTTCACTTTGTAGATGAATAGTTCAGAGAACCGACATGTTGATAAATTAGACACTTGTGCAACTCCTGGGTAACGTTTCCTCAGTAAAGATACCCAGGAGTTGCACGTGTGTCTAATTTAACAACTGTTCACTTTACAGGCTGAGATATCTTATTCTACGTACACTCAGCTCACTTACAGGCTAAAAGTTTTGATTCTACCTCAGCTCATTTGGAAGCTATGAGCTCTTATCTTGTTTCAGCTCATTTACAGGATAAGATTTATGCTTCTTCTAATTGACAGGCAGAGAGCTCTTATCCAACCTCAGCTCAAGTTTTATCCAACCTCAGCTCAAGTCTTATCGAACCTCAGCTCAAGTCTTATCCTACCCCAGCTCAAGTCTTATCCTTCCTCAGCTCGTCTTATCTAACCTCAGCTTAAGTACACGTTAACAGTTTTTATCCTATTTTAGCTCATTTCAAAGCCCAGTTCTATGGAATGGGTGCAACAAGCGAAGAGGCGGGGCCAGGAGCTGAGACTCTACCCCCTACAACCACATATAGATAAGTATTACTACCAACAATCTGACAGTATATCAAGCTTCGGTCCATTCTGGACAACTGTCAAGACCTGTGGCTAGAGAATGGCCCAGCACGGATCGAAACGTAGTATACAGACTGATCTCCACTGTGAGGGCTACTTGTGAATTCAGTAGACGTACGACGTACTGTATGGACTCCATATACCACCACAGCCTCAAACACACTGTCGCCTCCAGAGTGTTATCAAGTCTTTCCCAGGACTCGTCTGTTTTCATTAAGCTTCACTTTTCTTCAATGCTGTCCTTACGCTCCTTCATTTTTTTTTCAAATAGCAATAATCGCACCTGGGATAAACCTCATTAGTTACGATAATGTCACCTGGAAACATTGTTCATAGCTATACTAATAACCGGGAAATATTATGCTTGGTTATACTTTTAATATCTGAAATATTGATCTGGGCTTCACTTACTCTCAAGTGTCGTGTTCGTCACTGTTTCTATTTTAGAATTATTTTAGTAATAATACTAGTTATGCAGTTATTAATAATTCAGCATGATAACGATTATGATGATACCGAGAGCCAGAGTAGTACTGTAGTTTAACGATAACCACAGTACACTGTACCACAAGGATAACCATAGTACGCTGTACCACAAGGATAACCATAGTACGCTGTACCACAAGGATAACCATAGTACACTGTACCACAAGGATAACCATAGTACACTGTACCTCAAGGATAACCATAGTACACTGTACCACAAGGATAACCATAGTACACTGTACCACAAGGATAACCATAGTACACTGTACCACAAGGATAACCATAGTACACTGTACCACAAAGGATAACCATAGTACACTGTACCACAAGGATAACCATAGTACACTGTACCACAAGGATAACCATAGTACACTGTACCACAAGGATAACCATAGTACACTGTAAAACAAGGATAACCATAGTACTCTGTACCACAAGGATAACCATAGTACACTGTACCTCAAGGATAACCATAGTACACTGGACCTCAAGGATAACCATAGTACACTGTACCACAAGGATAAACCATAGTAACACTGTACCACAAGGATAACCATAGTACACTGTACCACAAGGATAACCATAGTACTCTGTACCACAAGGATAACCATAGTACACTGTACCTCAAGGATAACCATAGTACACTGTACCTCAAGGATAACCATAGTACACTGTACCACAAGGATAACCATAGTACACTGTACCACAAGGATAACCATAGTACACTGTACCACAAGGATAACCATAGTACACTGTACCACAAGGATAACCATAGTACACTGTACCACAAGGATAACCATAGTACTCTGTACCACAAGGATAACCATAGTACACTGTAACTCAAGGATAACCATAGTACACTGGACCTCAAGGATAACCATAGTACACTGTACCACAAGGATAACCATAGTACACTGTACCACAAGGATAACCATAGTACACTGTACCACAAGGATAACCATAGTACTCTGTACCACAAGGATAACCATAGTACACTGTACCTCAAGGATAATTATAGTACACTGTACCTCAAGGATAACCATAGTACACTGTACCACAAGGATAACCATAGTACACTGTACCACAAGGATAACCATAGTACACTGTACCACAAGGATAACCATAGTACACTGTACCACAAGGATAACCATAGTTACTCATGTACCACAAGGATAACCATAGTACACTGTACCTCAAGGATAACCATAGTACACTGGACCTCAAGGATAACCATAGTACACTGTACCACAAGGATAACCATAGTACACTGTACCTCAAGATAACCATAGTACACTGACCTCAAGGATAACCATAGTACACTGTACCACAAGGATAACCATAGTACACTGTACCACAAGGATAACCATAGTACACTGTACCACAAGGATAACCATAGTACTCTGTACCACAAGGATAACCATAGTACACTGTACCTCAAGGATAACCATAGTACACTGTACCTCAAGGATAACCATAGTACACTGTACCACAAGGATAACCATAGTACACTGTACCACAAGGATAACCATAGTACTCTGTACCACAAGGATAACCATAGTACACTGTACCACAAGGATAACCATAGTACACTGTACCACAAGGATAACCATAGTACACTGTACCACAAGGATAACCATAGTACACTGTACCACAAGGATAACCATAGTACACTGTACCACAAGGATAACCATAGTACACTGTACCACAAGGATAACCATAGTACACTGTACCTCAAGGATAACCATAGTACACTGTACCACAAGGATAACCATAGTACACTGTACCACAAGGATACCCATAGTACACTGTACCACAAGGATAACCATAGTACACTGTACCACAAGGATAACCATAGTACATTGTATCACAAGGATAACCATAGTACACTGTACCACAAGGATAACCATAGTACATTGTATCTCAAGGATAACCATAGTACACTGTACCTCAAGGATAACCATAGTACACTGTACCTCAAGGATAACCATAGTACACTGTACCACAAGGATAAACATAGTACACTGTACCACAAGGATAACCATAGTACACTGTACCACAAGGATAACCATAGTACACTGTACCACAAGGATAACCATAGTACAAAGTACCACAAGGATAACCATAGTACACTGTACCACAAGGATAACAATAGTACACTGTACCACAAGGATAACCATAGTACACTGTACCACAAGGATAACCATAATACACTGTACCACAAGGATAACCATAGTACACTGTACCACAAGGATAACCATAGTACATTGTATCTCAAGGATAACCATAGTACATTGTATCTCAAGGATAACCATAGTACACTGTACCTCAAGGATAACCATAGTACACTGTACCACAAGGATAACCATAGTACATTGTATCTCAAGGATAACCATAGTACATTGTACCACAAGGATAACCATAGTACATTGTATCACAATGATAACCATGGTACACTGTACCACAAGGATAACCATAGTACACTGTACCACAAGGATAACCATAGTACACTGTACCACAAGGATAACCATAGTACATTGTATCTCAAGGATAACCATAGTACATTGTATCTCAAGGATAACCATAGTACACTGTACCTCAAGGATAACCATAGTACACTGTACCACAAGGATAACCATAGTACATTGTATCACAAGGATAACCATAGTACATTGTACCACAAGGATAACCATAGTACATTGTATCACAAGGATAACCATAGTACACTGTACCACAAGGATAACCATAGTACACTGTACCACAAGGATAACCATAGTACACTGTACCACAAGGATAACCATAGTACATTGTATCACTAGGATAACCATAGTACACTGTACCACAAGGATAACCATAGTACACTGTACCACAAGGATAACCATAGTACATTGTATCACAAGGATAACCATAGTACACTGTACCACAAGGATAACCACAGTACACTGTACCTCAAGGATAACCATAGTACACTGTATCACAAGGATAACCATAGTACACTGTACCTCAAGGATAACCATAGTACACTGTATCACAAGGATAACCATAGTACACTGTATCACAAGGATAACCATAGTACACAGTATCACAAGGATAACCATAGTACACTGTATCACAAGGATAACCATAGTACACTGTATCACAAGGATAACCATAGTACACTGTACCACAAGGATAACCATAGTACACTGTATCACAAGGATAACCATAGTACACTGTACCACAAGGATAACCATAGTGCACTGTATCACAAGGATAACCATAGTACACTGTATCACAAGGATAACCATAGTACACTGTACCACAAGGATAACCATAGCACACTGTACCTCAAGGATAACCATAGTACACTGTACTACAAGGATAACCGTAGTACACTGAACCACAAGGATAACCATAGCACACTGTACCTCAAGGATAACCATAGTACACTGTACCACAAGGATAACCATAGCACACTGTACCACAAGGATAACCATAGTACACTGTACCTCAAGATAACCATAGTACACTGTACACAAGGATAACCTAGTACACTGTAATCACAAGGATAACATAGTACAACTGTACCTCAAGGATAACCATAGTACACTGTATCACAAGGATAACCATATACACTGCTACCACAAGATAACCACAGCACGTACCCCAATAACCAGTAAAGCTTTCCACAAGGATAACCAGTACACTGTACCACAAGATAACCATAGTACACGTACCACGGATAACCATAGTACTCTGACCTCACGTAACCATGCCACACTGCTACCCACAAGTAACCAAGTACACGCCACACGGATAACCATAGTTACATTCCTCGTACCACAAGGATAACCATAGACACTGTATCACAAGGATAACCATAGCACACTGTACCTCAAGGATAACATAGTACACTGTACCACAAAGGGGTAACCATAGCACACTGTACCACAAGATAACCATAGTACACTGTACCACAAGGATAACCATAGTACACTGTACCTCAAGGATAACCATAGTACACTGTACCACAAGGATAACCATAGCACACTGTACCACAAGGATAACCATAGTACACTGTACCTCAAGGATAACCATAGTACACTGTACCTCAAGGATAACCCACAGGAGGCACAGGAGTTGTGGCTCAACTTCCTCAAGATGTTATCCACTGCCGACGCTTCCACTGCTGACGCCACTAGTGCCGACGCCGCCACTGCCGACGCTACCACTACCGATGCCGTCACTACCGACGTCACTATTGGTGACGTCACCACTGCCGACGTCACTATTGCTGACGCCAGCACTGCCGACGTCACTATTGCTGACGCCATCACTGCTGACGCCACCACTGCTGACGTCACCACTGCTGACGCCACCACTGTCGACGCCACCACTGCTGACAAGGCAGGGTGTTACATTCCTCGGTGGAAAAGTATGGCAATGTAATCAAGTAATTTGCATTTTGATCAGGGTGGGAATTCTACCTGGTGGTCGCAGCAGTGAGAAAATCTCTCTCTCTCTCTCTCTCTCTCTCTCTCTCTCTCTCTCTCTCTCTCTCTCTCTCTCTCTCTCTCTCTGACTCCCCTCTCTGACTCTCTCACTCTCTAGCTCTCTCACTCCCACTCTCTGACTCATTCTCCCTCTGACTCTCTCACTCACTCTCTGACTCTCTCGCTCTAGTTTTTACA
>NC_069491.1:598779-608779 GCF_026875155.1 Cherax quadricarinatus | reverse complement strand
GAGTACTGGCTCCTCGAGGAATTATCATCCCTTTTTTCATGGATAATTTAGTGTTTCATTTTCTCCCTTTCCGTCTCTCATCTTCTCCAGTGACACTCTTACTCTTTTCCATTCCTCCCTTCCCTATTTCCCATTCTCACATCTATTCCCCCTCCCATCTCCTCTAACCACTCCTTTCTATATCCCCTACCTTCTATTCCCCCTCCTATTTCCTTCTCCCTTCTCCAATTTCTCCTTTCCGTCTCCTAGTTCTCTCCTTCCCGTTGTGTTGGGGTGGGAGGGGTTACCTGGGTGGGTGGGGTGCAGGCGGGATAGGCGTCACCCGTTTAACCGCTTCTGGCTCGTCCTATCCTGGGCGGGTACCCGCGCGGGTACAATCAGTGGGCGGGTGTCGTGTGTGGGCGGGTGTCGTGTGTGGGCGGGTGTCGTGCGTGGGCGGGTATCGTGTGTGGGAGGGTGTCGTGGTGGGCGGGTGTCGTGTGTGGGGGTGTCTGTGTGGGCGGGTATCGTGTGTGGGCGGGTATCGTGTGTGAGTGTGATGTCGTGTGTGGAGGGTATCGTGTGTGGGAGGGATGTCGTGTGTGAGTGATGTCGTGTGTGGGCGTGTATCGTGTGTGAGTGGATGTCGTGTGTGGGGGGGTATCGTGTGTGGGTGGATGTCGTGTGTGGGGGGATGTCGTGTGTGGGGTGAGGGTGTCGTGTGTGGGGTGGATGTCGTGTGTGGGGGTGGTTTTAGGGGTCGTTGTGGGGTGGATGTCGTGTGTGGGCGGGATGTTGTGGTGGTGGGCGTGTGTATCGTGTGTGTGTGGATGTCGTGTGTGGGGTGGATGTCGTGTGTGGGGTGGATGTCGTGTGTGGGGTGGATGTCGTGTGTGGCGGTGTATTCGTGTGTGAGTGGGATGTCGTGTGTGGGCGGGTATCGTGTGTTGTGTGAGTGGATGTCGTGTGGGGCGTGTATCGTGTGTGGGTGGATGTCGTTGTGTGGGTGTGGATGTCGTGTGTGAGTGGATGTCGTGTGTGGGCGTGTCTCGTGTGTGAGTGGATGTCGTGTGTGGGCGGGTTGGGTTGTGAGTGGATGTCGTGTGTGGGGGTGTACGTGTGTGGGGGATTCGTGTGTGGGGGGATGTCGTGTGTGGGGTGGATGTGTGTGTGAGTGGATGTCGTGTGTGGGCGTGTATCGTTGTGTGAGTGGTTGTGTTGTGTGGGCGTGTATCGTGTGTGAGTGGATGTCGTGTGTGGGCGGGTATCGTGTGTGGGGGATGTCGTGTGTGGGGTGGATGTCGTGTGTGGGGTGGATGTCGTGTGTGGGTGGATGTCGTGTGTGGGGTGGATGTCGTGTGTGGGTGGATGTCGTGTGTGGGTGGATTCGTTTCGTGTATGTGGGGTGGATGGTCGATGTGTGGGGTGGATGTCGTGTGTGGGGTGGATGTCGTGTGTGGGCGGGTATCGTGTGTGGGTGGATGTCGTGTGTGGGGTGGATGTCGTGTGTGGGAGTGTATCATTCGTGTGTGTGGGGGGGGGATGTTCACCGATTTGTAATCGGAAGGGTCGAGTCCTGGCTTCTGGACTTCGTCTCACAAGCCTCTTAAACCAGCATTACTGGTTCCTGACATCCTAACATCCTTGAGAATCAACCAAGTCTTATTTCCATCTCAAATCCCTCTACCCAGTTCTCACATAGTTAAGAATCTATCCCCTTCAGCATAAATAATCCCCCGAGTATTTTATACGTTGTAATCGTGTTCCCCTCCTTTGTCCACCTCTCTTCTAGGTAGTCAGGTTTAACTCCTTTTCTCTCTTTTCCCTCTTCGCTCTGTGACTAATATGGTTGCTAACCTTTGTACCTTTCCAAAGTTCTGAGTATGTCTTTGCTAGTGGGAATCCAGATTGATTCTGCATATTTCATGACGAGCCTAACGGACGTTGCGTAGAAAATCGTAAGAGATTTTCTGTTGATATTCCTGCAGGTTATTTCTTAGATTTCCTAGCCTTGCATAGGCTGTTAAAGGCATATGGTTTTAGTGCTCCTTCTACAATGTGTTCAACATGGTGTTCACTGTGGAAAAATGAACATAAATACAGTATAATACGATTCTTTATTGACTACTTGCGATCCTTTACTGACCAACTTAAAAAGATCAACGTAGTCAATAAAGGTTTTCGTTACTCTGAATTTGTGTTTATTTCTCCATCGAGTCGGTATTTTATTATCTCCATTGTGTTCACTTCTGAATCCTGTTCTTTCGTTGATACATAAAGTTTCTCACCTCCCAGTCTGTATTCCGTCTCTGGTCTTCCCCTTACCTTCGCCAAATTGCATTACCTTTCCACCTGTTTGTATTGATCTCAAGCAGTCACTTGCTTCATTATCCTTATAATATACCATCTCGCTGGAGACCCTCACTCCCCTCTCTATGTGTACCTGCAAACAGGTACACATAGTAAGTGATCCCATCTTGCAGGTCATTTGCAAATATTGTAAGTAGCAGTAGCCCAGCTACTGATCCTTGGGAACACCATTTTCTTCCTTAATCCAACTTGACTCTTCCTCCCATTCTTTCACTCTTAATCTCGTCTTTCAGTTACTCTCTGATCCACTGTATGGCTTCTTTTAACCCTATTGTACAATAATAATAGGTGACCTAAAAAGAAAGTTTTTCTTGTTAGGTCACCCTGTCTCAGTGAAAATATAAATAAAATAACTAAATAATTACAATAAGTTTATTCAGGTATACACAAATACAGTTACATAGATTATCATACATAGCAGCATATGTGTGGAGAACCTGGGATAACCAAAAAAAAATCAGACTGACTTATTTCCATTGTGGGTCCTTAATTAGCCAAAATATATAGGATAAATTAGTACCCACTTGTTCCATATTCTCTTTTATCTCGTCAACACCATGACAGCAGGTAAAAATAAATGGTATAAAATATCGACACAATGGAAACATAAACACATATGGAGTTTAATGTGATTCTTTATTGACAACGTTTCGCCCACACAGTGGGCGACTTGACTTGAAAAAGCCCACTGTGTGGGCGAAACGTTGTCAATAAAGGATCACATTAAACTGCATATGTGTTTATGTTTCCGTGACAGCAGGTAACTGGTCCAGGGGACCGACAGGTTGGTGAATTACACACTTGTGCAACTTGGGTATCTTTATTGTGGAAACGTTTCACCAATCAGTGACTTCCTCAGTCCAATACGGAGAAGAATGGTTCAAGATAAAGAGTAGTTTGAGGTAATCAGTCCCTCAGCCTGGAGACGATTGATAAGCCAATGAATCTTGATAAAAGATTGATGGACTGATTACATCGACTCCAGGCTAAGGGACTGATTACCTCAAGCTCCTCATCTTTAACTATTTTTCTCTGTATTGGACTGAGGAAGCCACTGGTTGGCGAAACGTTTCCACAATATAGTCAAGTGTTGCACAAGTGTGTAATTCCTCGTCAACACCAAGGCAGCTTGGTACAAAGGCAGGTCTACAACAACTATAGTGCCAACAACTATTTAACAAAACTTACCCTAGTGGCTACCACTCACATGTGACCTTAGTGGTTCATTACTTTGTAATTTGTTCATGACTGTAACCATGTAAAGGAGTGTAGGTTGCTTATTACCTTTGTATCTTGCCATGATTGTGACCAGATCTACCTGGAGTTCATTACCTTTGTAACTTGCCACGATTGTGACCAGATCTACCTGGAGTTCATTACCTTCGTAACTTGCCATGATTGTGACCAGATCTACCTGGAGTTCATTACCTTTGTAACTTGCCACGATTGTGACCAGATCTACCTGGAGTTCATTACCTCTGTAACTTGCCATGATTGTGACCAGATCTACCTGGAGTTCATTACCTTTGTAACTTGCCACGATTGTGACCAGATCTACCTGGAGTTCATTACCTTTGTAACTAGTTCAGCTATCATAACTTTGGGGTCCAGTCCCTGGACCCATTATGTACCTCTGTAATCTTTTGACTGCCACCCACAGGATGAGTATGGGGTGACTACCGCCCACAGGATGGGTATGGGGTGACTACCGCCCATAGGATGGGTATGGGGTGACTACCGCCCACAGGATGAGTATAGGGTGACTACCGCCCACAGGATGGGTAAGGGGTGACTACCGCCCACAAAGGATGGGTAAGGGGTGACTACCGCCCACAGGATGGGTAAGGGGTGACTACCGCCCACAGGATGGGTAAGGGGTGACTACCGCCCACAGGATGGGTAAGGGGTGACTACCGCCCACAGGATTGGGTATAGGGGTGACTACCGCCCACAGGATGGGTATGGGGTGACTACCGCCCACAGGATGGGTATGGGGTGACTACCGCCCACAGGATGGGTATGGGGTGACTACCGCCCACAGGATGGGTATGGGGTGACTACCGCCCACAGGATGGGTAAGGGGTGACTACCGCCCACAGGATGGGTATGGGGTGACTACCGCCCACAGGATGGGTAATGGGGTGACTACCGCCCACAGGATGGGTAATGGGGTGACTACCGCCCACAGGATGGGTATGGGGTGACTACCGCCCACAGGATGGGTATGGGGTGACTACCGCCCACAGGATGGGTATGGGGTGACTACCGCCCAAAGGATGGGTATGGGGTGACTACCGCCCACAGGATGGGTATGGGGTGACCACCGCCCACAGGATGGGTATGGGGTGACTACCGCCCACAGGATGGGTAAGGGGTGACTACCGCCCACAGGATGGGTAGGGGTGACTACCGCCCACAGGATGGGTATGGGGTGACTACCGCCCACAGGATGGGTATGGGGTGACTACCGCCCACAGGATGGGTATGGGGTGACTACCGCCCACAGGATGGGTATGGGGTGACTACCGCCCACAGGATGGGTATGGGGTGACTACCGCCCAAGGATGGGTATGGGGTGACTACCGCCCACAGGATGGGTATGGGGTGACCACCGCCCACAGGATGGGTATGGGGTGACTACCGCCCATAGGATGGGTATGGGGTGACTACCGCCCACAGGATGGGTAAGGGGTGACTACCGCCCACAGGATGGGTAAGGGGTGACTACCGCCCACAGGATGGGTATGGGGTGACTACCGCCCACAGGATGGGTATGGGGTGACTACCGCCCACAGGATGGGTATGGGGTGACTACCGCCCACAGGATGGGTATGGGGTGACTACCGCCCACAGGATGGTATGGGGTGACTACCGCCCACAGGATGGGTATAGGGGTGACTACCACCCACAGGATGGGTATGGGGTGACTACCACCCATAGGATGGGTATGGGGTACTACCAAGGATGATATAAGCTAACTTCATAAACCCTCTCAGCTCCACGATGCAAGTTTGGGCCACTTGCCAGACTTGCTGGGTTACTGAGAGGGTCGAGGTCTAACGCCCCCGCATCTGGTTGGGACCACGGCCCACATGGTGGGTCAGGATTGATACACAAGGCTGTTACGCCGGCGCACTTGCTGATGTACTAAACTCGCTCCCTGAGATTACCTTAGAAAGACGAGGTTGACAGATGACGCTGACAACTTCAAAGAAAAGCAGAGGCCGATAGTACGCTGAGGAAAACTCCTTAAGTGTAAAGGTGACACGGCTCTTCAAGTCCTTCCCATGACAGGGCAATTACCAACAAACGTTTGGCTGCTACCACCAAGAGAGTACTCGGTAACTTCTCTACATGCTGATCAGCGGTTTGAGGTCATACGTTAATGATGAGGTGTAAGGTACCAACAGCCTAAATCAGTCACGCCAGCAATCAGCGGCAGGTCTGGCCACTGCCGCGGTGGGCGGTGACCCCGGAAGCAGTTAAGGTAACCTTCTTCAATGCGAGAGGAAAATCACTTCAAACTTATCTCGTCCACACAACGTGCTCCATGTATCAGGATCGCCTTCATTTACTGAAGACGCTGTTAGCGGGCGAAACGTTTCGTAATAAGAAACTACATGTTGCCCATTGTCGTATGTCTCATCTCTGACTTTTTTATCCTACTCCTGGTAGATTAGAACCTGGTAACGGAAGAACTCAGGTCGACTTCAAGACGGAAAAGACAGGTAGAGAAGGATATAGGAGAGACTGGCTTGGTATAAGTTGTGGACAGGATGGAACAAACTCCCGAGTACAGGGCATACAACTGAACCTTGGTGTTTTTAAAAGAGGTTATCATAACATGACATGAGTGGCGGTTGGACCTGACAGTTTGGGGTAGTAGGCTGCTACAGTGAATGGTGGTGTGGTCAGGATGGAGGGTGGTCCTGGGGTTCTTAATCATCCCCGGAATCAAGAGCGCCTCATTGATCTAAACATCAGGGGTTCTCGGGCCAAGGGTTGACCCCGGAAATGACGAGGAATCCGTGTAGCTATAATGCTAGATAAAAATAGCTTAATTTACCTGCACTTAATGACCAAGTTGGTCTTGTAGCCGTGGTTTAATCTCAGGTACCTCATTAACAAGACGTGTGGTTTATCCTTGAAACTTTGACTGACCCAAGCATCGCCTTACAGTCGTGTGGCCTCCAACATCGCTCGTGAGGAGGTGGTGCGGAGTTCTGATGATGTGGTTATTGTAGGTGGTGTCGTGGGTGATTGGAGTGTAAGCCGGTGTGGTGGTGGTTGGTAGTGTAGCAGTGGTGTGGGGGGGTTGGTAGTGGCAGTGGTGATGGGTGTAGTGGGGAAGTTGGTACAGGGTGTTTAGTGTTGGGGCAGTGTGGTGGGTGGTGTAGTGGTTGTGGGGGTGGATGGTCTGGTGGGCTGGCTGGTTGGTGGGGTGGATGTTTGTGGGTGGATGGAGGTGGGGGTGGATGGTTGGAGTGGTGACAGGGTGTTGGACTGGAAGTGGTGCCTGCTAGTGGCGGTTAGTGGTGACAGTGTGGTGGTTGGTAGTGGTGACAGTGGTGGTGGCTGGTAGTGGTGACAGTGGTGGTGGCTGGTAGTGGTGACAGTGGTGGTGACTGGTAGTGGTGACAGTGGTGGTGACTGGTAGTGGTGACAGTGGTGGTGGTTGGTAGTGGTGACAGTGGTGGTGGTTGGTAGTGGTGACAGTGGTGGTGACTGGTAGTGGTGACAGTGGTGGTGACTGGTAGTGGTGACAGTGGTGGTGGCTGGTAGTGGTGACAGTGGTGGTGGCTGGTAGTGGTGACAGTGGTGGTGCTGGTAGTGGTGACAGTGGTGGTGACTGGTAGTGGTGACAGTGGTGGTGACTGGTAGTGGTGACAGTGGTGGTGGTTGGTAGTGGTGGTGTTAGTTACGGTAGTCCCTGGACGTGTGAACAAAGCTTGACGTCAGATGCAGTTAAGCAGCCCGGGGTACATCAACGCAGATGTGTTGTACCACAGAAGACGTCACAACCTTGTCCTCTCCAGTACCATCTATGGCTCACCTTTTTTTTTCTGCCTCCCTGGAGGTTTGTTTTTTTCGTCTAATTCAGTTATTTCCTAACATCAGTTTGTTCCACTCATCCACAACTATTACCGAACCAGTGCTTTCCTATATTCTTTCTAAACCTGTCTTGACATCTGTTCACTCGACAGGAGTATTTATATGACTTTTGGGTTGTCCTAGGTAATTTATACACATGTTACTATGTATGATAATATGTGTAACTGTATTTATGTGTACCTGCACACATAATTAGTTATGTGTACCTGTACACATACAGTTATGTGTTGACACAAAAGAGGTTTTAACTTAGTGACTGCCAAAGTTTGTTTCCTGTACACAAAAGTGTAGTAACATTGTAATTGTTGGCAACGAGGGGTAGTAGTGATGAATCCTTATTAGAGTAGCCCAAACGAGTCTTAGTTTGGGTGAACCACTTGGCCCTGTAGTTTAAAAGACTCGCTTGCCATGGTTCAAACCCCACCCGTTCCCTGATTTGTTTACAGTCGTGATAATAAGATTTCGCGAGTTACTCTCTGTAGTTTTTCGTACATCTCACAACTCACCCAGGCCTAACTCATTATTATTATTATTATTATTATTATTATTATTATTATTATCGAAACTAAGCGCTAAACCAGCAGGGTCATCAGGCCTAGCTAACCATCTAGTCTTGTAATAATGTTGGTAGACTTTCCAACAATATGTTAGGTAAAAAGACACATGAACAACTAATCCGACAATTTTATTGTGGCAACGTTTCGCTCTCCAGGTTTGTTTAGCCCTAACATCTAGTCTTGACTAACACCACTAACGCACCTGGTCATGACTTATTCACACACGTTTCTCAATAGCTGCTGGCAGTCCTCAATTGCTTCGCTGACTTCTCTCTCTCACGCCACTGTGTCCATGCACACAATAAACAGCAAGAAAGCCATCTGTACTCACCTATTTGTGGTTGCAGGGGTCGAGTCCTAGCTCCTGGCCTCTGCGTGTACCATTGTTACCCCGATACTCTACCATCACCTGCTGAACACATAAGCAACATTAAATAACGAGAAACTCATTTTTCGCTTCCCCTTATATTCCTTCTCAAGTGGACTGGTAGGGTTGTAGCAGTATCACAGTGGTTGTATTGTGTAGTGGGTACTAGTGGTGATGGTGGTGGTATAATGATGATGGGGAATCGTCGTGGCGATAATAATGGTGGTTGTTGTGGTAGTGGTGATGGGTTTTATTGTGGTGGTGGTTATGTTAGCATGGTCGATGTTACTGCTGCCGTAAAATGAAAAAGGGAGATGATCAGGGTAAACATTTACAAAGTGAGAGGATACCCTTCACCTGTTCTCTCCCATCCCTTCCTCGTCAGTCCACTTCACTCCCATCTTCATCCTTCCCCTCCACACACTCCCTTCCCTCTTGTCTCCCCTCCCTTCCTTCGTCTCCTCCCACCATACACTTGTAAAAAACGAGAAACAATCACTCCATTACACCCCCGCTGTGAACAATCCTGCCTTCCCATTGTTATGTGACACCATACAGTTCAGCACTCGTGATGAGAGACCAACCTCAGCAAACACTAGTCTTGGAGCTGTGACTTAAGAATTCCAGTTGAGTAACAACACCTAAAATGAGAACTAAAAGGTGAAATAATCGAAGTAATGACTAGCATTGCAATTCCCTTGTAGTACTTGTCAGACCAGTACTTCACGTCACTGGATGTCTACATCCAGTCACTGCCAGCTCTTATGGCAAAATGCTATATATGTCAGGGATCCTTAATTCGACCTAATGGATATCCATAAGATCGGTACACTTTCTACCGCTCAGTACACTTTCTACCGCTTATACTCCACTTAATCAGTACTTTAAGCCTCAGGCAAATTATACCGAAGAAAATGACACAAATACACGAGGAAACACAAATATTACACTAAAATGAGAATATAACGAATACAAAATTTGTGGTAAGGTATGACTCTCGTCTTACAGATGGAATTCTTCAGATTCCTCTAAACAGTTCCTGATCAGCCAGGTTGTGGTGAACAAGTTGGACTGCGGTGGGGATGGGGGCACTAACAGCGTGATCGATCAGGCCAGCAACTGGAGGCCTGGTCTGGGACCTGGTCGCGGGGGAGTGGTGACCTCCGAAAACGACTCCACGGGGACTCCAGGGCAGGCTGGCCAGTCGTCCTGCTTCTGAGCACTGTCCTCTGTCCTGTGCCACCTCAAGCAGGACGTTAATTTGTCCCTCTTTGCGGGGGGTTGTCTAAAACAATTATATAAATTACCTAACGTATACTAAAACAGCGGGAACTAAAGGCCACAATAACCATTGGTTTATTTATATTTGATGTAGTTGCCGTTGGCAATACTACATACTACGCACGGAGCCACAGTGTACCTGTACGAGAGAGTCAAGCTATCAGTCAAGTACCTGTACGAGAGAGTCAAGCTATCAGTCAAGTACCTGTACGAGAGAGTCAAGCTATCAGTCAAGTACCTGTACGAGAGAGTCAAGCTATCAGTCAAGTACCTGTACGAGAGAGTCAAGCTATCAGTCAAGTACCTGTACGAGAGAGTCAAGCTATCAGTCAAG
>NC_069491.1:546808-598279 GCF_026875155.1 Cherax quadricarinatus | reverse complement strand
AAAAAATTTTTGGCATCACTTGACCCGGATGCCCTAGGGACACTTTTACTGCCCTAGTCTTTGCTTAAAATTCTTCGTTGGACCAGTGGCGGCCCTACATTTATAGGGCCCCTGAAGCTTGAACTGTTATTACCTGGAGATAATGTGTGGGGGCCCCTTCTCAACAATAGATCCAAAATTTTATGTAATGTGGACTGGGGTCGCTTCTGGGCCCCTCCGGGATTAGGGGCCCTGAAGCTTAAGTGTCATTAGTTTCACAGTAGATCCCCCCCTGTGTTGGACACATACTGTGAAAAAAAAATATTTGTTAGGTAAAAGGCCACATGCGCAATGCGACATTTTTATTGTGGCAACGTTTCGCTTTCCAGGAGCCCTGTAAAGCCTGGAGAGCAAAAACGTTGCCTCAATAGAAATGTCGCATTAGTTGCACATGTGCCTCTTACCTAACATTTTTGTGGGAAATTCTCCCAACATTATTACGAAAAACATCGGGGTCTGTTGTACAGTCTTTCCCACGATCTGAAAATTTTTGTCCGACACAGCCTCGCTAATGGAAAGTGAGGAAGCTTCATCCGAGGAAAGAGTGGTAGCTCCGAACCCTCGGAACTGGGCCCTTCGCCGAGCCCTGAAAAACCCTCAAGCTTTTGTTTTGTCTTCACCTCAGAGCTATTAGCACTCCTCCCTCCTGATTTATGGGGGGGTTACTCTTCTCCAAATGGTCCCCTTTCCCCCCATCTCAACCCCTCTTATCTTCCCTTCTCCTTCTTCTCTTCCTCTGTTCTTTCTCAGCCTCCTTTTCTGTTTTATTCATCTTTCCGTCTTTGTCTTCATCTTATCATGTACGTTTTTTCCCTTTTTCTTATGCTGTTGCTGCTTCTCATTTCCTCCTCTTCATCTTCCTCTTTTTCCTCCTCCTTTCTTCTTCTTCTCTTACATTTTTTTCTCTTCTTTCCAGTCGACCTCACTACCTGAAGACAGCTCCAAGGGTCACCGCCTACGCTACTGGGTCGCAGACCAGGGGTCACCGCCCCCGTTGTCCGGTCCCAGACCAGTCCTGACGTCTATCTCCTCCAAAATAGGAGACATCTCCACATCTCCCGTTCCCCTCCCCACCAGAATTGAAAAAGCCAAAATGGAATTAAACTTTTATAGGTTTGCAGAACGCCAGTGGAATATTGATGAGTATGGAGGTGGTGGTGGGGCTGGTAGTGGTGGTGAATGTGGGGGTGGTGATGGTGATACTTGGAAAGGTAGAGTGGTAGTAGTAATGGTGATACTGTTGGTAATTGTGGTGGTATTAGTGGTAATGGTGGTAGTTGCAGTAGTGATGGTTGGTAAGACCATAGGCAACAGTGGGGGTGAAAAGCAGTGGCAGCGGTGGTAGGGGTTGGTGATGGCTGTAGTTGTCTGTGGTGTTATTTGTAGTAGTAGTGGTGGTGGTGGAAGTGATGGAAGTGTGGTGTCATTGGTAGTTGCAGTAGTAATGGTAGTGGCAGAGGTGATGGCGGTGAGTAGAGTTGTAGTTGTGGTAGGTTTGTGTGGTAGTAAAACCGTGGATAGTAGTAGATGTGGTAATATGTCTGGTTCGATTCCCAGCGAGGGTAGAAACATCAGAGTGTTTCTTTACACCGGCTGTCTATGTTCACCCTCAGTAAAATGGGTACCACGGTGTTAGTGGACTGGTTGTGGGTCGCATCCTGGGACAAAACTGACCTAATTTGCCCGAAATGGGTTCATAACAAGGAGCTTTTATATAGTAATATGTCATTGATATTAGCTATGGTCTGTATACCTTGTATATGTACTTGTAGAAATAAAGATATTATTATTAATTTAAAAGCAATAATAGTGTATTATTATTATTATTATTATTATTATTATTATAATCAAGGGGGAAGCGCTAAACCGGAGGATTATACAGCGCCTTGGGGGAGGGGATGTGGAAGGCATTCAGGCTTAATCGGGGAACTGGAGCACAGATCCAATTCCCTAAGTCAAGAGCCCCCCACCAACATCAAGGAACCCTTTCCCTTTAGGGGAGTAGTGTAGTAGTGATGTGGGAGTTGAGGTAGTAATGGTGGTTTTAGTACCAGTAGTAGAAGTGTCAGCAATAGTGGTATAGTAGCAGGAATAATTATGGTGGCAGTGGTGGTAATGGGATGGTTTGTGATAGTGATGGCATAGGAAGTAATGCAGATAAATGGTTCAGAGAACCAATAGGTTGATAAATTAGACACGTGTAACACTTGGGTATCTTTTTTGTGGGAAAAGTTTCGGGCCCCACAAAGATTTATCACTGGACTGATGAAGTCACTGTGTGGCGAAACGTTTCCACAATAGTCAAGTGTTGCGCACGTGTCTAATTATTATAGGCAGTGATATTGATATGGTGGTCTTGATAGTAGTGGTGACAGTGGTAACTGATGAGGTAGTGATAGTAACTGGAGTGGTAATAGTGTAGTCTAGTAATAGTTGATGTAAAATCGTCAGCTCACTACATGGATATAAAACAAGACGAACATAATTATAATCAATTGTCAACAAAATTTGGGCTTTCCAGAAACCGCTTTTTATGGCTCATAAAAAATGAACGAACAATAATGTGTAATGGAGACAAGGGAGGGGGAGATAAGGATGAGGAAAGGTAGTGTCTATATATTAGAAACCCATTTTATCAAGGACCTTGGTTGTTAATATCAAGGTCATCTGCGGAGAACTAAACTATGACCGAACTTTCTGGCCAAACAGATGAGGTCGAGGGAGTGTATATAGCAGGAGGCTCTCTTCCCACTCATTCTCTTCTACCTCCGGCTACACGCCTGGCCTGGAAATAAGGTGAAGAGAAAATATTCATACAAAACCTGCTTGAATATTTAATAGGAAAAGGGGAAAGTGAGTCTGAAATGACTAATATAACTTATTTTCTGCCTGGTGGTAGTGTTGCTGCTGCTTGTATTGATTACTGAGACACTTGACCAACATCTGGGTATCTTTATTCTGCTTTTGTTGTTCCTGCTGTTGCTGCTGGTGCTGATGCACCTGTTGTTTTTGACTTTTAGTGCAGATGCTGCTGGTGCTGTTGATGTTCTTCCTGTTGTTTCCGGTGTTACTACTGCTGGTGCTACTGCAGCTAAGCTTGCTAGTGATGGTGCTGCTGTTGCTACTGCTACTATACTACTGCTACTATACTACTGCTACTACTACTACTACTGCTACTACTACTGCTACTACTAGTACTGCTACTACTACTGCTACTACTAGTACTGCTACTACTACTGCTACTACTAGTACTGCTACTACTACTGCTTCTGCTACTACTACTGCTACTACTACTCGTACTACTACTAGTACTACTATTAGTACTACTACTACAAGTACTACTACTACTGATATGTGGTATTTCCTTACGTAAGTCTTTGAGGTAAAAGTGACGATCAGTTGTATTTACGGTGGTGAAACATACAGTAGTCCCTCTGTTGCTCCTACGATGGTTCAGTAACGATCACTATTGTAGCAACTGTTGGGAGAATTCATGTATAGTATCAGAGATTTTATCTCTATCCTGTCTATTCAGTATTTGCCTTTATTTCATGTTTCACCAAGTAAAACACGATCTCAGCTGTTTTAAGCCTAGCCCTTGCTATTAGCAGTGATGGAAATAGGTCCTAAGATATAGGTACACGTTCGGAAAATTGAGAAGTTGGTGTACGGTCGAGTACCTGTGTTCATCCTCCCCTTCCATTACCACCATTGATTATAGCGCAACACCTGGGTATCTTTTTCGACACAGATTCATAAAGACTAATGTGACGGATGACCACATCTTCCACCGTCTTCCGAGCATAGCTTTGCAAGGCTAGGTCACTGATTTCATCTTTTTTCTGTTTTTTGTATATAGTTCTGCAAGGCTAGGGGACTGATTACCTTTTCTTCTACTGTTGAAAGGGTTCCGTGGAGATATGATGGTTGGAGATACACATTTGCTGGGGTGTATTCACTTATATTAGCAGAGTCGTGAGGGGGAATGGCCCAGCTTACCTTTCGCCTTGAAGCCTACGCTGGATCTGAGGGGGAGGCATGGTGAGGGACGCTCACCAGCGGTACTGCATGACGTCATATGCTAGCTGCTAAACCTAGCAAGGGATCGTACATATAATATATATAGATGATACTAACTACGATACTATGATATGCTACACAAACATATACATAGGATCAGTAACTTTACTGACACTACTGTCTTCTGTGTATAGTTCTCAACACCAGGGAAGTGATTACCTCATCTTCGTACTGAATCGAAAAAGGCACTGGTTGGAGAAATTTCTTTAAATTAAGATACCCAGGTTTTGCATATGACTAATTCCAGAGTGTCGAGTTACTTGCTTTCTTCCCCCTAACATATAGGAAACAAAATCATGGTTGACGGGTATTAACTTGATCAATAATTAATGAACGCTGTGATTAATGCAGAAATTGAACACAAAAAAATAAGCGACAAATGAAGTGTACACATTAACACTGCGCTCAAAAGTTTCTGCTTAACAGGCCACTGCAGTGATCCTTAGGCCTAAACTAATGATACACTGCCTAACAGGCCTCCCAACCCTCTGGGAGATGTTCGTCGGTATGGCGTTCGTCTTGGAACCAGTTATCCAGGTCTCTTTCCCCAGCATTTGACTGACTCTTCAATGACTCAGTGCAGTCACATACACACTTTTCAGTCTCACACGCATTACCCCACTCACTCTCACACACCTTCGCTCTTTTACACACACACACACACACACACACACACACACACACACACACACACACACACACACACACACACACACACACACACAAGACTAGTCCCAGAACTAAGAGGTATGCCCTACGAGGAGAGGTTAAGGGAAATCAACCTGACGACACTGGAGGACAGGAGAGATAGGGGGGGACATGATAACGACATACAAAATACTGAGAGGAATTGAAAAGGTGGACAAAGACAGGATGTTCCGGAGATGGGACACAGCAACAAGGGGACAGTTGGAAGTTGAAGACTCAGATGAATCACAGGGATGTTAGGAAGTATTTCTTCAGTCATAGAGTAGTCAGGAAGTGGAACAGTTTGGCGAGTGATGTAGTGGAGGCAGGGACCATACATAGCTTTAAGACGAGGTATGATAAAGCTCAGGGAGCAGGGAGAAAGAGGACTTAGTAGCGTTCAGTGAAAAGGCGGGGCCAGGAGCCGAGCCTCGACCCCTGCAACCACAATTAGGTGAGTACACACACACACACACACACACACACACAACACACACACACACACACACACACACACACACACACACATCGATACCTCAAAGGCAATGGGACCGGACAACATCTCTCCATGGGTCCTTAGAGAGGGAGCAGATATGTTGTGCGTACCACTTACCACAATCTTTAACACATCCCTGGAAACTGGGCAACTACCTGAGGTATGGAAGACAGCAAATGTAGTTCCCATTTTCAAAAAAGGAGACAGAAAAGAGGCACTAAACTATAGACCTGTGTCATTGACGTGTATAGTATGCAAAATTATGGAGAAGATTATCAGGAGGAGAGTGGTGGAGCACCTGGAACGGAACAGGAGTATAAATGCCAACCAGCACGGATTCACGGAAGGCAAATCCTGTGTCACAAACCTTCTGGAGTTTTATGATAAAATAACAGAAGTAAGACAAAGAGAGAGGGGTGGGTTGATTGCATCTTCTTAGACTGCAAGAAGGCCTTTGACACAGTTCCTCACAAGAGATTAGTGCAGAAGCTAGAGCATCAGGCGCATATAACAGGAAGGGCACTGCAATGGATCAGAGAATACCTGACAGGGAGGCAACAACGAGTCATGGTACGTAATGATGTATCACAGTGGGCACCTGTGACGAGCGGGGTCCCACAGGGGTCGGTCCTAGGACCAGTGCTATTTTTGGTATATGTGAACGACATGACGGAAGGGTTAGACTCAGAAGTGTCCCTGTTTGCAGATGATGTAAGTTAATGAGGAGAATTAAATCTGATGAGGACCAGGCAGGACTTCAAAGAGACCTGGACAGACTGGACACCTGGTCCAGCAAATGGCTTCTCGAATTTAATCCTGCCAAATGCAAAGTCATGAAGATAGGGGAAGGGCACAGAAGACCACAGAGTATAGGCTAGGTGGCCAAAGACTGCAAACCTCACTCAAGGAGAAAGATCTTGGGGTGAGTATAACACCGAGCATGTCTCCGAAGCACATATCAATCAGATAACTGCTGCAGCATATGGGCGCCTGGCAAACCTGAGAACAGCATTCCGACACCTTAGTAAGGAATCATTCAAGACACTGTACACCGTGTATGTCAGGCCCATACTGGAGTATGCAGCACCTGTTTGGAACCCGCACTTGATAAAGCACGTCAAGAAACTAGAGAAAGTACAAAGGTTTGCAACAAGGTTAGTTCCAGACTAAGGGGGAATGCCTAGAAAAAAGTTTAAGGGGAAAATCGGCCTGACGACACTGGAGGACGGAGGGTCGGGGGAACATGATAACGAAAAAAAAAAAATACTGCGTGGAATAGAAAAGGGTGGAAAAGGAAAGGATGTTCCAGGGGGGGGACCAGAAAAGAGGCCACAATTGGGAAGTTGAAGAAAAATGATCAGAGAGTTTGGGGAAGTTTTTCTTCAGTCTAGATTTAAGGCAGGGGAAATAGCCTAGAAAATGACGTAGTGGAGGCAGGAACCTACACATTTTAAGACGGGTTTGATAAAGTCAAGGCGGGGGAGAGGGGTTAGTAGAAACCGGTGAAGGGGCCCGGGGGGCCAGGAGCTAGGATGACCCCTGCAAACAAAAGGTGAGTACAAATAAGTGATAACACACAACTCAGACCGTGTAAGGACGCCCGGCGAATATTATGGCACATACACCGTGTTGTTGGCCCATTTTGGAGTTGCGGCACCAGTTTAAAACCCACCCTAGCCAAGCACGGAAAAAAAACTAGAGAAAGTGCAAAGGTTTTGCAACAAGACTAGTCCCAGAGCTAAGAGGTTGTCCTACGAGGAGAGGTTAAGGGAAATCAACCCGACGACACTGGAGGACAGGAGAGAAGGGGGGGATGATAACGACATACAAATACGAGAGGAATTGAAAGGGGGACAAAGCAGGATGTTCAAGAGATTGGAATCACAGGGGTGTTAGGAAGTATTTCCACCACAGGTAGTCAGTAAGTGGAAAAGTTTGGGAAGCGATGTGTGGGGCAGGCCATACATACTTTAAACAGAGGTATTAAAGCTCACGGCTCGGGGAGGGCCTAGTGGTCATTTAAGGGGGGGGGCCAGGAGCCGGATGACCCCCGCAAATCACTAGTGAGTACAATAGGTGATCATTCCATAATCGCTAACGTTTTCTGTTATTCCATATCCAAGGGACAAAACACGTACATTCCAATTAAAGTTCAATGTTTACATTGATGAAGAAAGTGGGTCGGCGTTGAGGGTAAAACTCGCGTAAATGTTACAATACCTATAATTTTTACATAATTATGCGCGCACACTAGGGGTTCTGGGGTTTTAAAAATATAATAATTATATAATTTTAAAATTTTATTAAAAATTTATATTAATATATATATATAATATATTTTTTATTACCACCGAAGAGGGTAATTTTTTTTGTTGACTCCAAAACATCCTTGGTGGTGGCACGGGTATATACAATTTGGCCTAGGAAATAAGCCCCCCAAAAGGGGGTTTTTCCCGAGTACCGGAGGGGTGTTCCCAGGGGGGGCAGCGCCCCCCCCGGCCCCTCCATGATGGGAAAACCTTTGGGTTTTTTCTACAATTTGTTTGTATTTCAAGAAAATTTCCCGCTAGTGATACCTCGCAGATTTGAAGTTTTCTGGCGCGGGCCGTTACCCTGTTGCCCGGAAGTGAAGCGGCTTAAGGCGTTTTTTTGGATTAATTATACGTTTTAATAAGTTTAGTAACCCAACCCAATTCTCCTAAACTTGTGATTATTCAACCCAAGAGAAAAAATAGTGTATTTTTTTTACCTTCCTGCAAATTTTCTACGGGAAACTGAAGAAAAATATTTTCCTCCGTAAGTCACGTGTGTCGTAAGAGGCGATTAAAATGCCGGGAGCAAGGCGCTAGTAACCCCTTCTTCTGTATGAATTGTGTTTTTCTTTTTAGGTCGCCCTGCCTCGGTGGGGGACAGTGAGTAGGGAAAAAAAAACTTTGTAATGCTTCTCCTGGTCAGCTTCAAACTTTTATTGTTGCATATCTTAGAAAAAAAGTTTAGATAGTTACTGAGTTTTGTAGATGGTAATTATACAAGTACCAGATAGTTCCTCTATTGGTTATTTCAAAGTTTCGACGCTGGTTTAGTTACTCAGAAGTTAGTTTTCATTGCTGTTGATTTGTGTTAAATGCCATTCTTAAATACTGAACATTGATTCTATGCGATAACTTGAGAATGTCTCTTCCGATCGACATCAAACTTTGAATACTGGTGTATTCCACTTCGAAGGTTCAGATTATTATTGGACTAAGTGCCAATATCCAAATTTTATTTAAAAATCGGTTATTTTCTGTGCCTCGCCTTAAACACTTGAACCCTCATAACACCAATTAATTCAGTCCTAAAGAACATTCAGTACAGATTACAGGATGCTGAGGTCAAGATTTACACATAATTTGTCAGGAAACAGGACTAGTAGTTTTGTCAGCATAGTTGCTGATCCCTGTATTCCCTGTATTATATAGCATAGCATATTAGTATCATCCATGTGCTTTAGATACGAGATCCCTTGTAGGCCTGTGGCTTTGTGTGACGTCACGGGATGCGGATGTGTGGGCTCATGCCCCTGCCCCGGCCTCACTCGGCGGCAGACCATCCAGGCGTAGACAGGCAAGGCAGCTGGGCTCCATCCCTCATCTCAGTCTGACAATATATAGTTACCATCCTACAAGTGTGTCTACCTTCAACCTACGATATCTCCATTTAAGAACCCTTTACGATAGTTTCCTGACGCGTGTCTTAGGTCAAATGATGACCAGCAGTTGGAGCTTTTGGTCATCTGACCGAGGCCTTACGCTGGCTTATCCTTCAGCCTCTTTAAAATCATGGTTATGATTATAACCATTAAGATTTCTTTTATTTTACAATAAAAGGTGGGAATATCTGGTTTTTATGTAAATACTTGAGAATATCTTCTGTGATCGGCTTGAAACTTACACCACTGGTGCAGCTGTTGCTTTGTGCAAGTAATTTAAGAAAGCCATACTAGTGTATCGTAGGTAGTGGTCCCAGGCTGGTAGCTGTGTGGGGTCCTGGGAGAGAGCAGGGGGTCCCAGGCTGGTAGCTGTGTGGGGTCCTGGGAGAGAGCAGGGGGTCCCAGGCAGTAGCTGTGGGGCCTGGGAGAGAGCAGGGATCCGGCTGGGTAGCTTTGGGGTCCTGGGAGAGAGCAGGGGGTCCCAGGCTGGTAGCTGTGGGGGTCCTGGGAGAGAGCAGGGATCCCAGGCTGGTAGCTGTGTGGGGTCCTGGGAGAGAGCAGGGGGTCCCAGGCTGTAGTCGTGGGGGTCCTGGGAGAATCAAGAGGGGGTCCCAGCTGGTACTGTGTGGGGTCCTGGGAGATATCAGGGGGTCCCAGGCTGTATCTGTGTGGGTTCCTGGAGAGAGCAAAGGGGGTCCCCCAGGCTGGTATCTGGTGGTGTCCTGGGAGAGAGCGGGGTTCCCAGGCTGGTAGCTGTGGGTCCTGGGAGAGACAGGGGTGTCCCAGCTGGTAGCTGTGTGGGGTCCTGGAGAGAGCAGGTTACCCAAGGCTGGTAGCTGTGTGGGGTCCTGGGAGAGAGCAGGGGGTCCCAGGCTGGTAGCTGTGTGGGGTCCTGGGAGAGAGCAGGGGTTCCCAGGCTGGTAGCTGTGGGGGCCCTTGGAGAGAGCAGGGGCTCCTAGGCGAGTAAAGTAGTGGGGGTCTTTGGGGAGTAGTAGTGGGGCGTGGGAGTAGTAGTGGGGGTCGTGGGATAGTAGTGGGTTCGTGGGGAGTAGTAGTGGGGGGTCGTGGGAGTATTTAGTGGTGTTCGTGGAGGGATGTTTAGAGGCAGGAGAGGAGTTGAATACTTGTCTACAAACTGGAGTTGTTTAGATATCTTTATCTCTACGAGTACATGTACAAGGTATACAGTCGTAGCTGACGTTAATGACAGGTGCTCAGGGAACACTTGTAGTTTTATATACTTAGTAAAACTGAATGTATCAGTGTTGTTGTTACTCCTATTCTGTATGATAGACAGTGGAAACTAGAGTTATCTGGGCTTCCCTGTCACTTGCAGCAGGGAAGTGGTGCATGGGAGCACTGGCCTAGCAGTGATCCTGGGTGGGGAAGGGAATGACAGGCGTGTGGGTCCCAGGCGGGAGGTTGCTTGGTGGGTGGGGGTCGGGCGGGAGGTTGTCTGGTGGGTGGTGTCGGGCGGGAGGTTGTCTGGTGGTGGGTGCCCGGGCTGGAGTTGTCTGTGGGTGGGGTTGTTCGGGCGGGAAAGGTTGCCTGTGGGTGGTGTCGGGCGGTAGGTTTGTCCATGGTGGGATGTGTGCCAGGCGGGAGGGTTGCTGGTGGGTGGTGCCAGGCGGGAGGTTGGTCTGGTGGGTGGGTGCCAGCAGGGAGGTTGCATTGTGGTGGGGGTCGGGCGGGAGGTTGCCCGTGGGTGGGTGGTGCCAGGCTGGAGGTTGCCTGTGGTGGGATGCCAGGTCGGGAGGTTTGCCTGTGGGTGGGTGCCAGGCGGGAGGTTGACCTGGTGGGTGTTGTGCCAGGCGGGAGTTGCCTGTGGGTGGGTTGGCCAGGCTGAGGTTGCCCTGTGGGTGGGTGCAGGCGGAGGTTGCCCGTGGTGGGTGGTGTACCAAGGCGGGAGGTGCCTGGGGGTGTGTCCAAGGCGGGAGGATGCCCGGTGGGTGGGTGCCAGGCGGGAGGTTGCCGGTGGGTGGTGCCAGGCGGAGTTGCCCGGTGGTGGGTGCCACAGGCGGGAGGTTCCTGGTGGTGGGTGCAGGCGGGAGGTTTGCCTGGTGGGTGGGTGCCAGGGCGGGAGGTTGCCCGGGTGGGGTGGGTGCCGAGGCGGAGTTGGCCCGTTGGGTGGGTTGCCAGGCGGGAGGTTGCCCCGGTGGGTGGTGCCAGGCGGGAGGTTGGCCTGGTGGGGTGGGTGCCAGGAGGCGGGAGGTTGCCAGGTGGGTGGGATGCCGAGGCGGGAGGTTGCCTGTTGGGTGGGTGCCAGGCGGAGGTTTGCCCGGTGGGTGTTGCCAGCGGGAGGTTCCGCGTGGGTGGGTGCCAGCGGGAGGTTGCCTGGTGGGTGGGTCCAGCGGGATGTTGCCTGTGGGTGGGTGCCAGGCGGAGGGGTTGAGCTATGCCTGGTGGGTGTGGTGCCAGGCTGGGAGGTTTGCCAGGTGGGTGGGTGCCATGCGGGAGGTTGCCCCGTGGGTGGGAGCCGAGGCGGGAGGTTGCCCGGTGGTGGGTGCCAGGGGGCGGGAGGTGCCTGGTGGTGGGTGCCAGGCGGGAGGTTGCCCGGTGGGTGGGTGCCAGGTGGAGGTGCCCGGTGGTGGGTGGCCAGGCGGGGAGGTTGCCCGGTGGGTGGGTTGCCAGCGGGAGGGTTGCCGGTGGTTGGTGCCAGGCGGGAGGTTGCGCCGGTGGGGGGTGCCAGCGGGAGGTTCCCGGTGGGTGGGGCCCAGGCGGGAGTTGCCCGGTTGGTTGTGCCAGGCGAGGTTGGGCCTGGTGGGTGGGATGGCCAGGCGGAGGTTTGGCCTGGTGGGTGGGTGCCAGCGGGAGGTTGCCTGGTGGGTGGTGCCAGGGCGGGAGGTTGCCCGGTGGTGGGTGGGTGCCAGGGCGGGAGGTTGGCCCGGTGGTGGGGTTCCAGGCGGAGGTTGCCCGGTGGGGTTTGGTGCCAGGCGGGAGGTTCCTGGTGGGTGGTGCCAGGCGGGGAGTTTGCCTTGGTGGGTGGGTGCCAGCGGGAGGTTGCCCCGGTGGGTGGGTGCCAGGCGGGAGGTTCCCGGTGGGTGGTGCAGGCGGGAGGTGCCCGGTGGGTGGGTGCCAGGCGGGAGTTTGCCCGTGGGTGGGTTGCCAGGGCGGGATGGATGCCTGGTGGGTGGGTGCCGAGGCGGGAGGTTGCCTGGGTTGGTGGGTGCCAGGCGGAGGGGGTTGCCTGGTGGGTGGGCCCAGCGGGAGGTTGCCAGGTGGTGGGTGCCAGGCGGGAGGTTGCCTGGTGGGTGGGTGCCAGGCGGGAGGTTGCCTGGTGGGTGGGTGCCAGGCGGGAGGTTGCCCGGTGGGTGGGTGCCAGGCGGGAGGTTGCCCGGTGGGTGGGTGCCAGGCGGGAGGTTGTCCGGTGGGTGGGTGCCAGGCGGGAGGTTTGCCCGGTGGGTGGGCCGTGCCAGGCGGGAGTTGTCCGGTGGGTGGGGTGCCAGGCGGGAGGGTTGCCCAGTGGTGGGTGCCAGGGCGGGTAGGGTTGCCTGGTGGGTGTGCCAGGCGGGAGGTTGCCTGTGGGTGGTGCAGGCGGAGGTGCCCGGTGGTGGGTGACAGGGCGGGAAGGTTGCCCGGTGGGTGGGTGCCAGGCGGGAGGTTGCCCGGTGGGTGGGTGCCAGGCGGGAGGTTGCCCGGTGGGTGGGTGCCAGGCGGGAGGTTGCCTGGTGGGTGGGTGCCAGGCGGGAGGTTGCCCGGTGGGTGGGTGCCAGGCGGGAGGTTGCCCGGTGGGTGGGTGCCAGGCGGGAGGTTGCCCGGTGGGTGGGTGCCAGGCGGGAGGTTGCCTGGTGGGTGGGTGCCAGGCGGGAGGTTGCCCGGTGGGTTGGTGCCAGGCGGGAGGTTGCCCGGTGGGTGGGTGCCAGGCGGGAGGTTGCCTATGGGGGTGGAGCCAGGATGCGGGATTTGCCTGGTGGGGTGGGTGCCAGGCGGGAGGTTGCCTAGTGGGTGGGTGCCAGGCGGGAGGTTGCCTAGTGGGTGGGTGCCAGGCGGGAGGTTGCCTAGTGGGTGGGTGCCAGGCGGGAGTGCCTGGCGTGTGGGTGCCAGCGGGGGTTGCCTGTGGGTGGTGCCAGCGGGAGGTTGCCTAGTGGGTGGGTGCCTAGGCGGGAGGTTGCCTGGTGGGGGGTGGGTGCAGGCGGGAGTTGCCCGGGGGGTGGGTGCCAAGGGCGGGAGGTTTGCCCGGTGGGTGGGTGCCAGGCGGAGGTGCCTAGTGGGTGGTGCCAGGCGGGAGGTTGCCCGGTGGGTGGGTGCCAGGCGGGAGGTTGCCCGGTGGGTGGGTGCCAGGCGGGAGGTTGCCTAGTGGGTGGGTGCCAGGCGGGAGGTTGCCCGGTGGGTGGGTGTCGGGCGGGAGGTTGCCTGGTGAGTGGGTGCCTGGCGGAGGTTTGCCTGGTTGGGTGGGTCCAGGCGGGAGTTGCCCGGTGGTGTGGGTGCCAGGGGGGGGGGGAGGTTGCCTAGTGGGTGGGGGCCAGGGTCGGGAGGTTGCCCCGGTGGGTGGGTGGCCAAGGCGGGAGGTTGCCTGGTGTGGGGTGTCGGGCGTAGTTCCGGTAATTTACGTATTCCCCCGCTGCTGCTACACCGCCGGAAAATGACATAAATTACTGCCGTTATACAGTAGCACAAAAATCTTATTTCGCCATAAATAGGCCATCTCGTTGCATAAATGCGTTTGTTGTCGAAATGCTTTTCCATATTAATTAATACCGTTTGTTTGTGTTTGTTACTGCACCTAATTAACATTTTACACAGCTTCTATGCGAGTAATATATATATATAAATATATATATAATAATATATATATATATATAATAAATATATATATATATATATATATATATATATATATATATATCAATGTAAAATCACGAAACAAGCGATTTTGGATCATTTACAAGCCAGATGTCGACCCCACGAACAGTGTCCTCGCATCAAAGAGCACACAACATAAGTGTCCACCTTACCACTCTGACCAGCAGTCCCCAGAGGACGGCACGTAGGCTAGTACACCAAACACCTCCGTATGTCCCTCAGACCAAGAGTAACACACCTAGCTTGGCTGGGTGCTTGGTTCTTGTAGGATTGGGGTGGTTCCTGAGGGAGTAAGGCGTCATGTGGTTCTCGCTCACAAGCGGACAGATACAACATGGGTTCGAAATCCGTGGCTAGCGCGAAAAGTGTTGGTTATTGATCAAATACACTTTCCGTTCGTGGGTACAATATTAAATATATGCTGCTCGTAGGCTAGTACACAAACAGGATGAGAAAACATTTAAGAGTTTTGGGAATTTAGCTAGAATCATCCCGAGCGTAAAAACCGAGTGAAATATGGTGTTAAAATTTTATACAATCCTGTCACTGTCAGTTAAGAACGATATAAATTTGTTGAGTTAGACATAATTTATAAACAACTGGGCGGCTAAAACTGCAAACTGGATTGTTTGCAATCCTAATGGGGCACTAAAAGCTTGCTTATGACACTGAGCTTGATTCTAACATCATACTGAATCGATGTCCATCATTGAAGGCTCTTGACTCAAATAATGACACCTACAACATGCCTTTGGAGAAGCCAGGTATAGATATTAAAAAATCCGGAAAAAGAAATTAATATACAATAGCTATTGACAGATCGCCATCATGATAAAGTTGATAAGTTAGCAGAAGAGCACCCTGAAGGAAATGTAAAATATAACTTTTAGTATATCTGTGTCCTAGCATTAAGAATAATATTAATGAAATGAATGTTATAGAAGCAATTAGAAGCCTAAGTAATCTATAACCCACTATGATAACAAGAACGTAATAAAGTATGTTTATGGAAGCAATTGCAATGTGCACAGACTGACTGATTTGTAGTGGGCCAGGCTTAGGCATGGTTCAAGAACTTCTGGGCAGTTTTGCAGACACACAGATGATAAACCAAATCCAAATATGTGGGGGTCAGACATATTGGGGTCACTGTCCTTAACACAGTGGCTTAATTGTTAATTTATTGAGGAATCTAGAGATAGTATAATAACCTATGTTGACATGTCAAGATATCTTATAATGAAAATAGGATAGCAGATATACTAAGCAAATTTTCCTAAATTGTTTGGTAACATAAGTGAACAATAGATATAAATCCTAATGTACACCTGTTAACCCTTTTGGGGCCTAGTTCCTAGGCCTTTTGTGTATCCATATGCTCTTGCGCCACCCTCCACAAGATGGATATTGGGTGCACAAGAAACTAGCCACTTCGGTGGCAAAATCTAAATCTGTCAGTAAACTGACCTAAGCGAGGGAGGAGGGGGAGGAGACAAAAGGTGAAGGAGGAGAGCGAAGGAGTGGGTGAGGGAGGAGAGAGGAGTGAGGGAGAGGTAAAAGAGAAGAGGGGTTGAGGGGGTAGGTTTCGGTGGTGATTTCTCGGAGGTGGTCAGGTCGCAGCTGGGTCGACTCACGTGTGTGCGGGTCTCCGTAACGTTGGGTCAGTTCTGGGTCAGTGCTTGAGGTCAGGTTGCCACACAGAAGGCTGACCACCCCACCAGGCCAACCATACACTTTTCCTAGACAACCAACTCTCCGTTACAATTTTCACTCCATACCTCACAAGAACATTTACTCATACCTCACAAGACTCAATCACTAATCCATACCTCACAAGAACAATAACACCCAAACCACATATGAACATACACTCCACACCGACCCAACGACCAACACTCCATACCTCGCTAGAACTACGCAATATTCAATAATTGATTGGCAGCGTGGCTCTGACAAAGCTGCTATGGGCATGTGTCTGTCAGGTGCAATGGAAGTTTGTGTGAGGCTCCCTTTATCTTGCAAAGCAGTGTGAACTCCACGCAAAGACTGTGTAGGATTGTGGATGTGGTCAGCTGGTACACCTCTTGATCCTACTCCAAGCCTTGTAATTGAGGACCAACTGTTCAACGGGCATGATAGCTTAAACCATCGGTTGATCTGAGGGCTTGGTGACGGATCTTTTCCAGTGAGGGGTTACTCTTTACGGGTGTTCCAGGCTTTGTCACAATCTTCCAGTGAGGGATGTTTACTTTCCTGGTATTCCAGGGCTAGTAATTGGCTTCCCATGATTGATGTTACTTACTGGTGTTCCAAGACTTTGTAACGATCGATTCCAGGAAGGATGTTACTTTACTGGTATATCACAGGGCTTGGTAACGTCTTCCATGAAGGATGCTACTTTACTGGTGTTCCAGAGCTTGGTCCACGGTCTTCCAGTGAAGATGTTACTTTAACTGGTGTTCCAGGCTGTGAGGGGTAATGAACTCTCCCTTTGCTGGCAGTCAAATCATCAAGAAGCAAAGCATAAATCAAGAACACTCTCTCTCTCTCATCTCTCCCTCTCGTCTCTCTCTTCTCTCTCTCTCTCTCTCTCAATGTCTCCTCTCTCCTCTCTCCCTCTCTCTCCGCATCTCTCTCTCTCTCTCTTCTCTTCCTCCTCACTCTCTGTAGACGGCTGTGATAGTCATAACATAACATATGGTAGTCTGAAATAGAACCAGTGGCAGAGCTCTGTGACTGACAGCGAAGTTACACCAGTAGTTAAGACAGTACTGGTAACACTACAAATCTTAGCACATATCTTCCCTTTCTATGTCGTCTGCAAAATCCATGTCATTCCTCCTATACGATACATCTTTTTTTTCGCTGTTTTCATGCCGGCAGTGGCCAGAGGGAGGAGAGGGTGGGAGAGAACCTCCTGTTTTCAGTCATTGACTCGTACTCGTAGACAGGATGCGATGCACCATAATCTAGATAAAAGTGGATAGTACTTCTCAGCAGATAACCTCGTAGTGGACTTATAAATCCTGTTTTCCCATAGTCCCATGTTAGCTGCGCGCTGCCCGCCACACACAACAACCACGACAAAGACAACAACACACACACACAGCACACTCACACAACACACACACAAACACACTACACACACACCGACCAGTGAAGAGGCCGGGCCAGGAGCTATGAATCGACCCCTGCAACCACATATAGGTGAGTACACACTAGAGGCGCTATGTGCGCCACTAACAATAATTTTCACATCTATCGAAACAGGGCGAATACTTGAGGTATGGAAGACAGCAAATGTAGTTCCAATTTTTAAGAAAGGAGACAGACACGAAGCATTAAACTACAGACCAGTCTCACTAACATGTATAGTATGCGGAGTCATGGAGATTATTATCAGGAGGAGAGTGGTGGAGCACCTAGAAAAGAATGAGCTAATCAACGACAACCAGCACAGTTTCAGGGATGGGAAATCCTGTGCCACAAACCTACTGCGTTCTATGACAAGGTGACGCAAGAGAGAGAGGGGTTGGGTAGTGTGTTTTTTTAGACTGTAAGAAGGCTTTTGACACAGTCCTACACAAGAGAGTAGTGCAAAAACTGGAGGACCAGGCAGGTATAATAGGGAAAGCACTACAATGGATCAGAGAATGCCTGACAGGTAGGTGTCAGGGATGAGTATAACACCAGGCACATCTCCTGAGGCGCACATCATCCAAATAACTGCTGCAGCATATAGGCACCTAGCAAACCTAAGAATAGCATTCTGACATCTCAATAAGGAATCGTTCAGGGCCCTGTACACCGTGTACGTTAGGCCTATATTGGAGTATGCAACACCAATTTGGAACTCACAGTCTCACACCTAGCCAAGCACGTAAGGAAACTAGAGAAAGTGCAAAGGTTTGCAACAAGACTTATCCTGGAGCTAAGGGGCATGCATGTTCTACGAGGAGAGGTTAAGGGAAATCGACCTGAGGACACTGGAGGACAGGAGAGAGAGGGGGGAGGAGTGGACCTAGTAGCGACCAGTGAAGAGGCGGGACCAGGAACTGTGAATCGACCCCTGCAACCACAACTGGTGAGTACACTCACACTGTCACACTCACTGTATGAAGTAGTGGAGGCAGAAAACGTATTGATGAAAGATTGATGGACAGAACACGACTGAGGGAATGATTACCCCGAACTCCTCCTCATCTTACACCATTCGTCTCTGTATTGGACTGATGAAGCCACTGGCTGAGACGCCTCCATAATAAAAATTCGCAAGTGTCGCACAAGTAGCTCATTCATCAACTTGTTGGTTTTCTAAACTGTTTATACAGGAACAGATATTATTGGGCTCAAGAAGGCTAGGAGGGAGTCAATATGGCAAGCGACGAGTCGAGAACCGGAGCCAGGAGCTAACCTCGACCCCTTGCAGCCGCAAATGTAGACGAGTTTCCCCCCCCCTCTCTATCTTCACCTCTCTCTTTCCCCCTCTCTCACCTTCCCTCCTTCCCTCTCCCTTCCTTCCTCTCTCCTTTCCTCTCTCCCATCCCACCCACCCTTTTCTCCCTCCATCCCTCCCTCCTATCCCTCCTTCCCTTTCTCCCATCCCTTCCCTCCCTCCCCCCTCCCTCCCTCCCTCCCTCCCACCCTTTCCTCCCTCCCTCCCTCCCTCTCTCCTCCCTCCCTCCCCTCTCTATCCTTCCTCTCTCCTTCCTCTCTCCTTCCTCCCTCCTTCCCCTCCCACCTTCCCTCCATTTTCACTCTCTCCTTCCCTCCCTCCCTCTCGCCTTCCCTCCCTCCCTCTCTACCCTCCCTTCCTTCCCATCAATCCCTACCCTCTCTCCGGTCCCTCCCTCCTTGGTCTCCTCACCTCCTCCCATTCCTTCCTCTCTCCTTCCCTCCTCCTTCCCTCCCTCCTCCCTCCCTCCCCTCCCTCTCTCCCTCCCTCCCTCCCTCCCTCCTCTTTCCTTCCTCCCTCCCTCTCTCCCTCCCTCCTTCCCTCAATCCCTCCCTCTCTCCATCCCTCCCTCCTATCCTCCCTCCCCTCCCTCCCTTCCCTTCTCTCGTCCATCCCTCCCTCCTTCCTCCCTCCTTCCCTCCCTCCCCCCCTCACTCCCCCTCCCTCTCCCCTCCCTCCCTCCCTCCCCTCTCTCCTTCCCTCCCTCCCTCTCGCCTTCCTCTCTCCTTCCTCTTTTCCTTCCACCTCCCTCCTTCCTTCCCTCCCTCCTCTTCCCTCCATCCCTCCCTCCTCTCCTCCCTCCCTCACTCTTTCCTCCCTCCCTCCCTCCTCTCCTTTTCCTCCCTCCCTCCTTACCTCCCTCCCCCTCCCTACTCCCTCCTCCCACCCTCCCTCCTCTCTCCCTCCTTCCCGCTCTCCTTACCTCCCTCCCTCCGACCGCTCTCCTCTCTCCCTCCCTCCCTCTCTCCTTCCTCTCCCTCCCTCCCCTCTCACTCTCCTTCCCTCCTCTCCCTCCCTCTCTCTCCCTCCCTCTTCTGGGCGGGGGGGGGGGGTCCCTCCCTCCCTCCCTCCCCTCTCTCCTTTCCTCTCTCTCTCCCTCCCTCTCTCTCCCTCCCCTCTCTCCCTCCCTTCCTCTCTCCTCCCTCCCTTCCAGCCCTCCCTCCTTCCCTCCCTCTCTCCCTCCCTACCCTCGGCCTCCTCTCTCACTCCCTCCCTCTCTCCCCTCCCTCTCTCCCTCCTCCTCCTCTCCCTCCATCCCTCCTCTCATCCCCACTCTCCCTCCCTCTCTCTCCTCCCTTCCCTCTCTCCTCCTCTCTCCCTCCCTCCCTCCGTCTCTCCCTCCCCTCCCTCCCTCCCTCTTCTCTCCCTCCTCCCACCCTCTCTCCCTCCCCTCTCTCCCTCCCCTCCCACTCGTCCTTCCACTCTCCCAGCCCTCCTTCCCTCTCTCCTTCCTCTCTAACCCTTCCTCCCTCTGCTCCCTCTCTCACCTCCCTCCCCTACCTCCCTCCCTCTCTCCTTCTACCCTCCCTCCCTTCCTCTCTCCCTCCCTCTCGTCCTTCCTCTCTCCTCTCTCCCTCCCTCTCCCTTCCTCTCTCCCTCTCCTCCCACCTCCCGCCCTCTCCCTACCCTCCTCCCTCTCTCCCTCCTCTCTCCCTCCCTCCTCTCTCCTTCCTCTCTCCCTCCCTTCCTTTACCTCCCCCCTCTCACCTTCCCTCCCTCCCTCACACGCCATCCACTCTCCCACCCTCCCGTCCTCACCTTCCTCTCTCTCCCACCCTCCCTACCTCCCACAGTCTCTCCCTCTCCTCCTACCCTTCCTCCCTCTCCTCCACCTTCCTCTCTCCCTTCCCATCCCTCCTCTCCTTCCTCTCATCCCTCTCCTACCCTACCTCCCTCAGTCTCTCCCTCACGTCCTTCCCTCGCCTCTCTTCTCCTCCGCTTTCCTCTCTCCCTCCCTCCTCTCTCCTTCCTCACTCCCTCCCTTCCCTCCCTACTCTCAATCATCCCTCCCTCCCTTCCCTCTCTCACCACATGGTGTAGTAATTGCTCCAGTCCTGGACCTGCTCGTCTCCTCAAAGGCTTTTCTTTCAAAGACACAAATAATCCCATGGACACTTCCTTTGATCCTTAAGGCCTCTCACAACTTTCTTTTTTCCTGGTCCGCTGCCTTCTGCTATTAACCTTCTTAATCTCATATTCTACTTTCATTCTTTCTCTTTCCATCTTCTACTTTCTTTCGTTTTTTTTATTTTTCCTTAAAAAAAAATTCCTCCGCTGCTGCTACATCCTGTTGCTGCGGTCTCTGCGTTGCTGCTGCTACTGCTGTTGCTGCTTGCTACTGCTGTTGCTGCTGCTACTGCTGTTGCTGCTGCTACCTGCTGTTGTTGCTTTCTACTGCTGTTGCTGCTGCCTACTGCTGTTGCGGCTGCTACTGCTGTTGCGCTGCTACTGCGTTGCTGCTGCTACTGCTGTTGTTTGCTGCTACTGCTGTTGCTGCTGCTACTGCTGTTCCTGCTGCTACTGCGTTGCCTGCTGGCTACTGCTGGTGTTGCTGCTACTGGCTGTTTGCTGCTGCTACTGCTGTGCTGGCTGCTACTGCTGTTGCTGCTGCTACTGCTGTTGCTGCTGCTACTGCTGTTGCTGCTGCTACTGCTGTTGTTGCTGCTACTGCTGTTGCTGCTGCTACTGCTGTTGCTGCTGCTACTGCTGTTGCTGCTGCTAACTGCTGTGTTTGCTGGGCGTGACTGCTGTTGCGCCTGCTACTGCTGTTTGCTGCTGCTACTGCTGCTGCTGCCTGCTATTGGCTACTGTTGTTGCTGCTACTGCGTGCTTACTTTCTGCTGCTGCTACTGCTGCTGCTGTTGCCCTGCTTGCACTACTACTGCGTGCTGCTCTACTGCTGTTTGCGTTGCTGCTGCACTACTACTGTTGTTGCTGCTACTGCTGCTGCTGTTGCTGCTGCACTACTGCTGTTGCTACTGCTGCTGCTACTAATGCTGTTGCTGCTGCACTACTGCTGTTGCTACTGCTGCTGCTGCTGCACTACTACCTGCTTGTTGCTGCTGTTGCTGCTGCTACATTGCTGTTGCTGCTGTGCAGCTGCTGCTGTTTGCAGCATGCACTACTACTGCGTTGCTGCGCAAACTGCTACTGCTGTTGCAGCTGCTGAAGCTACTGCACTGCTACTACTTGCTGTTGCTGCTACTACTGCTACTGCTGCTGCTACTGCTACTGCACTGCTACTACTGCTGTTGCTGCTACTACTGCTACTGCTGCTGCTGATGCTACTGCAACTGCTACTACTGCAGTTGCAGCTGACTACCTGCTACTGCTGCGCTACTGCTACTGCACTGCTACTACTGCTGTTGCTGCTCTACTTACTGCTACTGCAGTTCTGGCTGCTACTGCTACTGCACTGCTGCTGACTGCTATTGCTCTACTGCTGCATGCCTGCTGTTGCTGCAGCTACTTGCTTTGCTGCTGCTTCTACTGCTGCTGTTGCTGCTGCACTACTACTGCTGTTGCTGCTGCTACTGCTACTGCTGTTGCTGCTGCTGATGCTACTGCACTGCTACTACTGCTGTTGCTGCTACTACTGCTACTGCTGTTGCTGCTGCTACTGCTACTGCACTGCTACTACTGCTGTTGCTGCTGCTACTGATACTGCTGTTGCTGCTGCTACTGCTACTGCACTGCTGCTACTGCTATTGCTGCTACTGCTGCTGCTGCTGTTGCTGCTGCTACTGCACTGCTACTGCTGCTGTTGCTGCTGCTACTGCTACTGCACTGCTACTACTGTTGTTGCCCCTTGCTGCTACCTGCTGTTGCTACTGCACCTGCTGTTGTTTTCGCTCTGCTGCTAACTGCCTACTGCACTGCTACTACTGCTGTTGCTGCTGCTACCGCTACTGCACTGTTACAACTGCTGTTGCTGCTGCTACTGCTACTGCACTGCTACTACTGTTGTTGCTGCTGCTACTGCTGTTGCTGCTGCTACTGCTGTTGCTGGCTGCAGCCTACTGCTACTGCAAGTTTACTACGCTGTACCTGCTGCTCTACCGCTACTGCACTGCTAACAACTGCTGTGCTGCTGCTACTGCACTGCTTACCTACTGCTGGTTGCGCTGCTTACCGTTACTGGCACTGTTTACAACTGCTGTTGCTGCTGCCACTGCTACTGCACATGCTGCTACTGCTGTTTGCTTGCAAGCAGACTGGCTGTTGCTGCTGCTACTGCTGTTGCGCGCTAACTGCTGTTGGTTAGTTGCTGCTGCTACCTGCTACTGCACTGCTACTACTCTCTACTGCTGTTGCTGCTGCTACCGCTACTGCAACTGCTACAGTATACTGCTTTGCTGCTGCTAACCGCTAACTGCAACTGCTATCAAACTGCTGTTGCTGCTGCTACGCTACTGCAGCTGTCTGCTACTGCGTTGCTGGCTGCTACTGCTGTTGTTTGCTGCTACTGCTTGTTGTTGCTGCTGCTGCTACTGCTACTGCTACTGCACTGCTACAACTGCGTTACTGCTGCTGCTCGCTACTGCACTGCTACAACTGCTGTTGCTGCTGCTTCTGCGTTGCTGCTACTGCTACTGCTACTTGCATCTGCTACTACTGCTGTTGCACTGCTACTGCACTGGCAGCAACTGCTGTTGCTACTGCGTACTGCACTGCTACTGTTGTTGCTGCTGCTACTGCTGTTGCTGCTGCTACTGCTGTTGTTGCTGCTGCTGCTACTGCTACTGCACTGCTATTACTGCTGTTGGCTGCTGTCAACTACTGCTACTGCACTGGCTACAACTGCTGTGCTGCTGCTACTGCCTACTGCACGGCAACTACTGCTGTTGCTGCTGCTACCGCTACTGCACTGCTAACAAACAGCTGTTGCTGCTGCTTACTGCTTCAGTACACTGCTACAACTGCTGTTGCTGCTGCTACTGCTACTGCACTGCTACTACTGCTGTTGCTGCTGCTACCGCTACTGCACTGCTACAACTGCTGTTGCTGCTGCTACTGCTACTGCCCTGCTACTACTGCTGTCTGCTGCTACTGCTGCGACTGCTACTACATACTGCAGTGCTGCTGCAATATTGCTACTGATGCTGCTGCTACTGCTATTGCACTGCTGCTACTGCTGTTGCTACTGCTACTGTTGTTGCTGCTGCTACTGCTGCACTGCTACTACTTCTGTTGCTGCAGCACAGCTATTACTCTGCTTGCTGCTGGCTGCTGTTGCAATGCTACTGGCTGCTGCTAGCTACTGCTGCTACTTTCTGCTGGCTGCTGCTGTATTTGCTGTTTGCTGCTACTGCTGATGCTACTCTACTGTTGATAGTTGCTACTGTCTGCTACTCTGCTGTTGCTACTGCTGCTGCTGTTGTTGTTGTTGCTGCTGGCTGCTGCTTGCTGCTGGCTACTACTGCGCTGCTGCTGCTGCTGCTGCTGCTGGCTGCTGCAGCTCTAACTCTGAGCTCTGCTACTACTGCAGTTGCTGCTACTGCTGTTGCTGCTACTGCTACTGTCTGTTGCTGCGGTCTACTGCTGTTGGCTGGGTGCTTCCTGCTGCTGCACCTGCTGCGGCTGGCTGCTGGCTGGCTGCTGCTGCTACTGCTAACTGCTGGTATCTTGCTGCTGCTGCTGTAACTGCTACGCTGCTACTTACACTACAACTACTACTACTACTGCTGCTGCTGCTGCTGCTGCTGCTGCTGCTGTTACTACTACTGCTTCCCTCCCTCCCTCCCTCAAGTTTCCATAATTCCTATGGCAAGTGTCGTGATATTTTCCAGTTGTGTAGCCTAGCTCATGGTCAAACTTTTCCAGTTGTGTAGCCTAGCTCATGGTCAAACGTTTCCAGTTGTGTAGCCTAGCTCATGGTCAAACTTTTCCAGTTGTGTATCCTAGCTCATGGTCAAACTTTTCCAGTGGTGTAGCCTAGCTCATGTCAAACTTTTTCCAGTTTTTGTAGCCTAGCTCATGTCAAACTTTTCAGTTGTTAGCCTATTCATGGTCAAACTTTTCCAGTTGTGTAGCCTAGCTCATGGTCAAACTTTTCCAGTTGTGTAGCCTAGCTCATGGTCAAACTTTTCCAGTTGTGTAGCCTAGCTCATGGTCAAACTTTTCCAGTGTGGTAGCCAGAGCTCATGGTCAAGACTTTTCCAGTGGTGTATCCTAGCTCGTGTCAAACTTTCCAGTTGTGTAGCCTAGCCTCGTGGTCAACTTTTCCAGTTGTTAGCCTATCTCATGGTAAACTTTCCAGTGGTGTAGCCTAGCTCATGGTCAAACTTTTCCAGTTGTGTAGCCTAGCTCATGGTCAAACTTTTCCAGTGGTGTAGCCTAGCTCATGGTCAAACTTTTCCAGTTGTGTAAGCCTAGCTCATTGTCAAACAAAACTTTACCATGGTGTAGCCTACTCCTGGTCAAACTTTCCAAAAAAAAACATTTCCAGTTGTGTAGCCACTCATGGTCAAACTTTTCCAGTTGTGTAGCCTAGCTCATGGTCAAACTTTTCCAGTGGTGTAGCCTAGCTCATGGTCAAACTTTTCCAGTTGTGTAGCCTAGCTCATGGTCAAACTTTTCCAGTTGTGTAGCCTAGATTCAGTCAAAACTTTTCCAGTGGTGTAGCACTAGCTCATGGTCAAACTTTTCCAGTGTGTAGCCTAGCTCATGGTCAACTTTTTCCAGTGGTGTAAGCCTCTCATGGTCAAACTTTGGGGGTCCAGTTGTGTAGCGTAGCTCTTGGTCAACCTTTTCCAGTTGTGTAGCCTACTAGCCATGGTCAAACTTTCCATGTGTGTAGCCTAGCTCATGGTCAAACTTTTCCAGTTGTGGTAGCCTAGCTCATGTCAACTTTTCCAGTTGGGTAGCCTAGCACATGTTCAAAAACTTTTCCAGTGGTTGAGCCTAGCTCATGGTCAAACTTTCCAGTTCTGTACCTACCATGGTCAAATCTTTCTCATGGTGTAGCCTAAGCACATGGACAAACTTTTTTCCAGTGGTGTAGCCCTAGCTCAATGGTCAAACTTTTCCAGTTGTGTAGCCATAGCTCTCAATGTCAAACTTTCCAGTTGTGTAGCCTAGCTCAGAGTAAAAACTTTTCCAGTGGTGTAGCCTAGCTCATGGTCAAACTTTTCCAGTTGTGTAGCCTAGCTCATGGTCAAACTTTTCCAGTTGTGTAGCCTAGCTCATGGTCAAACTTTTCCAGTGGTGTAGCCTAGCTCATGGTCAAACTTTTCCCAGTTGTGTAGCCAAGCTCATGTCAAACTTTTTTAGCAATAAAAGGTGGGAAATCTGGTTTTGTTATGAAAATACTGAGAATATCTCTGAGTTCGGCTTGAAACTTACACCACTGGTGGCAGCTGTGTGCTTTGTGCAAGTAATTTAAGAAAGCCATACCTATGTATCGTAAGTAGTGGTCCCAGCTGTAGCTGTGTGGGGTCCTGGGAGAGAAGCAGGGGGTCCCAGCTGGGAGCTGTGTGGGGTCCTGGGAGAGAGCAGGGGGTCCCAGGCAGTAGCTGTGGGGCCTGGGAGAGAGCAGGGATCCGGCTGGGTAGCTTTGGGGTCCTGGGAGAGAGCAGTGGGTCCCAGGCTGGTAGCTGTGGGGTCCTGGGAGAGAGCAGGGATCCCACTGTTAGCTGTGTGGGGTCCTCTGGGAGAGAGCAGGGGTCCCAGGCTGTAGTCGTGGGGGTCCTGGGAGAATCAAGAGGGGGTCCCAGCTGGTACTGTGTGGGGTCCTGGGAGATATCAGGGGGTCCCAGGCTGTATCTGTGTGGGTTCCTGGAGAGAGCAAAGGGGGTCCCCCAGGCTGGTATCTGGTGGTGTCCTGGGAGAGAGCGGGGTTCCCAGGCTGGTAGCTGTGGGTCCTGGGAGAGACAGGGGTGTCCCAGCTGGTAGCTGTGTGGGGTCCTGGAGAGAGCAGGTTACCCAAGGCTGGTAGCTGTGGGGTCCTGGGAGAGAGCAGGGGGTCCCAGCTGTATCTGTGTGGGTCCTGGGAGAGAGCAGGGGTCCCCAGGCTGGTAGCTGTGTGGGGCCCTTGGAGAGAGCAGGGGCTCCTAGGCGAGTAAAGTAGTGGGGGTCTTTGGGGAGTAGTAGTGGGGCGTGGGAGTAGTAGTGGGGGTCGTGGGATAGTAGTGGGTTCGTGGGGAGTAGTAGTGGGGGGTCGTGGGAGTATTTAGTGGTGTTCGTGGAGGGATGTTTAGAGGCAGTGAGAGGAAGTTTGAATACTTGTCTACAAACTGGAGTTTGTTATAGATATCTTTATCTCTACGAGTACATTGTACAAGGTATACAGTCGTAGCTGACGTTAATGACAGGAGCTCAGGGAAACACTTGACTTTTTATATACATATAAAACTGAATGTATCAGTGTGTTGTTACTCCAATTCTGTATGATAGACAGTGGAAACTAGAAGTTATCTTGTGGCTTCCCTGTCACTTGCAAGCAGGGAGTGGTGCATGGGTGCTCTGGCCTAGCAGTATCCTGGGTGGGAAGGGAATGACAGGCGTGTGGGTCCAGGCGGGAGGTTGCTTGGTGGGTGGGGGTCGGGCGGGAGGTTGTCTGGTGGGTGGTGTCGGGCGGGAGGTTGTCTGGTGGTGGGTGCCCGGGCTGGAGTTGTCTGTGGGTGGGGTTGTTCGGGCGGGAAAGGTTGCCTGTGGGTGGTGTCGGGCGGTAGGTTTGTCCATGGTGGGATGTGTGCCAGGCGGGAGGGTTGCTGGTGGGTGGTGCCAGGCGGGAGGTTGGTCTGGTGGGTGGGTGCCAGCAGGGAGGTTGCATTGTGGTGGGGGTCGGGCGGGAGGTTGCCCGTGGGTGGGTGGTGCCAGGCTGGAGGTTGCCTGTGGTGGGATGCCAGGTCGGGAGGTTTGCCTGTGGGTGGGTGCCAGGCGGGAGGTTGACCTGGTGGGTGTTGTGCCAGGCGGGAGTTGCCTGTGGGTGGGTTGGCCAGGCTGAGGTTGCCCTGTGGGTGGGTGCAGGCGGAGGTTGCCCGTGGTGGGTGGTGTACCAAGGCGGGAGGTGCCTGGGGGTGTGTCCAAGGCGGGAGGATGCCCGGTGGGTGGGTGCCTATTTAGAGGATTCATGAGCACTTAAATATGGATCCCAAAAATAAAATTTGCATAGATGAACTATAGTAAAAAAAAAATCAGTATTTCTCTTCGTGAAAAAATCGTTTATGTAGACGTGGTAAAAATCAATTGAAGTGGAAATGTTTATACCTGGAGTATACCCGGAGGGGGTTTCGGGAGTCAACGCCCCCGTGACCCGGTTTGTGACCAGGCCTTGTGATGAATCAGAGCCTGATTAACCAGGCTGTTACTGCTGGCCACACGCAAACCGACGTACAAACCACAGCCCGGCTGGTCAGGTACTGACTTTAGGTGCTGTCCAGCGCCTTCCTGGAATAAAAATGGAGAGGAAAAAACAGGTAATTACTGTAACCTCTTAAACAATTGGACAAGTATAGCCGACTCCAGGCTGAGGGACTGATTACCTCATTCTCCTCCTCTCCTTACGCCTTCCTCTTTGTATTGGACTGATGAAGCCACTGTGTGGCGAAACGTTTCCTGAATAAAGATTCCCATATGCTGCATAAGTGTCTCAATCTTCAACTTGTCGGTTTTTCAAACCATTCATCACAACTGTCAGACACTGCAGCATCATGGGATCTTCTTACAAAGAATTCTTCAACGCTTGTTCAACCTTTGGACGAAGACCTACTTCGACTAGTGGATGGTACCACTATGACCCCGCCTCCACCTGCTTCAAGTCACCTCACTACAGTATATAAGCCACGTCTACGGCCCTATGCTGTACATTCTACAAGATTGATGGACTGAACACATCGACTCCAGGCTGAGGGACTGATTACCTCATACTCCTCCTCTCCTTACGCCTTCCTCTTTGTATTGGACTGATGAAGCCACTGTGTGGCGAAACGTTTCCTGAATAAAGATTCCCATATGCTGCATAAGTGTCTCAATCTTCATAACTTGTAAACAGATATATCAAGAGACTATGTCAGTATACTCGTTCTTTGGAAGGAAACCAAATCGCACTGATTTTGCAAAGGCATTTGACGAATGTGACAATGGTTGAAGTGACGTACCTGTACCTGGAGTCTCTTCCGGAGGTCACTGCCTCTGCGACCCTGTCGCTTGATTGATCAAGCTGTTAGTGCCTTCTGCCCGTAGTCTAACTTATGCACGTCAGCCCTGCTGATCAGGAAATGTTTTGAGAAATTTGTCAAAATCCCTCTTGAAGGCAGCCAGGGATTTGTTGGTAATCCCCCTTAAGTATGAAGAGACGGTGTTGAAGAGTCTTGGTTTCCTTACACTTATAGAGTTTTCTCAGTGTATTCATCGCACCTAGAGGTAATTCAAGATTGTTTCTTAAAACAATTTGTGACCAAACCAAAGACTTAGTTCTGACAAACAAAGAAAGAGAGAGAGGGCAAGCAAGCAAACAAACAGGATCAGGTTGTGAAGGTTGTGTATGCCTGCTGGCCCTTAGCAGCAACAGCCTGGTTGACTAGGCCTCAGGCTCTGCTACCAGAGTAGAAGTCTCACGTCCGACTTAGAGATAGTGAGATAATCAGGTTTGAGCAAAGGAAGGGGAGGGTAGACCTAATTACCTCTAAGACACAGTTGTACTGTATATACACCAAAACATACATATTTCTCTTGTATATACACCGAGAGATGTTTATTTATGAGTATATGCAATTTAAGATGTATATTTCTCACATATACAGTGTATATACACTGAGAATTTAATGTATTTTAGGTAATAAAGTATTCTCGACTGGTGAACAAGTGACATGCAGCTGTAATGACCCTCGTGTAGTTGATAATCTTTAACCTTAGGTAGACCTGGGCTGTGAAATGAGCTGTGGTAGGATAACACCTCTTAGCTTGTAAAATTAATCCGTGTATAAAAAATTCGAACCACCAAATACCAGTGTTTTAGATCAAGAGCCTTTCAATGTTATACACAGACCATGCTTGAAGAGTTCTTGTATCAAGAGACCTTCATTAACATCAAGCTACCACGAGTGAAGGGTCGCCCCCTTTCGAATTCTTGGAATGACGTTAGCTTTGTTTAGGTATCTAGTAATATGTATTTCTGTTATGGAATAGTTGTGCTAGTGCTATGTCAGGAGCCGCAGCTTCTAGCGAACCACTAGTTCTGTGAGTATAACCTTAGTTCTGTGAGTATAACCTCAGTTCTGTGAGTATAACCTTAGTTCTGTGAGTATAACCTTAGTTCTGTGAGTATAACCTTAGTTCTGTGAGTATAACCTTAGTTCTGTGAGTATAACCATAGTTCTGTATGTCCTTAGCTCTGTGAGTATAACCTTAGTTCTGTGAGTATATCTTCAATTCTCTGAGTACATTCTCAAGTTCCACACTTACATCCTCAACGTTTACACTTGGGTCATTCAAGTAAGGGTGTGCTGGAGAATCCACTCATTCTTTCTGCACCTATAGTGATATGTTGTCTAAGTTCTTCGGCTTTCTTGTGACAAGTTCAGTGAGTGTGCCCTCCAATTCTTCAGTTAATGGTGTTCAATTCACAAGTTCTGCGCCACTGATATTTTTCTTCCTTGTCCATGTTCACTGCGTTAGTTTTGGACGCTTCTGCCCTCCTGTCTTACGATTGTAAACGTAAGTTGGCAGAACCACTCATTGTGATATTACCGTATTCTTGTGTGTGTGTGTGTGTGTGTGTGTGTGTGTGTGTGTGTGTGTGTGTGTGTGTGTGTGTGTGTGTGTGTGTGTGTGTGTGTGTGTAACGTGCGTACGTTGGTAAACTGAGTAAGGAGTGTGAAATAATAATAGGTTGGTAGATAGCAGCCACCCATGGAGGTTATGTCATCCTGTCATAACATGGTACTTATAAGCTGAATAATGTAGATCTTAGACTAAATGCGGAAAAGATTTAGGAGCTCTGGTTAGCAGAAATTTGAAGCTAAGTGAAGAGTATTTAAGAAATTAGCTATTAAGCTAATAGAATTCTTGACTTCATATTAGAAGTATAAATAGTAGAAGTCAACTTTATAAAGCTTTGGTAAGGCCTTGTTTGAATTATGCTGCTCGGTTCTGGTCTCCAGATTCAGAAATGAACATGGTATAAACCTTGGTAATAAATACCGACAAGTTGGTTTAGAAAGACACGTAAGCAAACACTATAACATATTTATTAGAAAACGTTTCGGTCCTGGGACCTTGATCACTTCCTGGGACCTTGATCAAGGTCCCAGGACCGAAACGTTTTCTAATAAATATGTTATAGTGTTTGCTTACGTGTCTTTCTAAACCAGAAATGAACATAAACGAGTTGGAAATTATACAACGTATGTGAAAAATTTCCTGTGAAGAGAGGCTGAAGGCCTCACTCAAATGACGTAGAATTATGAGGAAATGATTGCAGTAAACGAGTGGAAATAGACATCAATAAATAAGAGGGATAAAAATACAATGCTGAAAATATCTACCCAAGACAGGATGTGGGAGAGTTGTTGAGGTCTGTTGGAATTATTCATTTGTATATAGGCGTAAGTCAAAGTCAGTTCCGCCAGTTATCGTGGCGAGACGACCCGAGGTGCGTGGCAACGACTGCGTAATAAATTCGATTTAAACAAATTTATATTTAGATAAGATATATGGGAACTTGATACAAAGAATTCTTCAACACTTGTCCAACTTTGGACGAAGACCTACTTACACTAGTGGATGGTTCCACAGTGATCCCGACCTACTTACACTAGTGGATGGTTCCACAGTGATCCCGACCTACTTACACTAGTGGATGGTTCCACAGTGATCCCGACCTACTTATACTAGTGGATGGTTCCACAGTGATCCCGACCTACTTACACTAGTGGATGGTTCCACAGTGATCCCGACCTACTTATACTAGTGGATGGTTCCACAGTGATCCCGACCTACTTACACTAGTGGATGGTTCCACAGTGATCCCGACCTACTTACACTAGTGGATGGTTCCACAGTGATCCCACCTCCTCCTGCTGCGACTCGCCTGACATCAGTATATAAGCCACCTCTCTGGCCCTATGCTGTACTTCCTATGCTGAACACATCGATTCTAGGCTGAGGGACTGATTACCTATAACTACTCCTCTCCTTATACCTTCCTGCTTTTTAATTAACTGATGTAGCCCCTGAGTGGCGAAACGTTTCTTCAGTATAGATTCCCATATGTTCCATAAGTGTCTCAATACATATATGGAATTTTTGGCTTAGCAATAGATTTGTAGACGAATGGGACAAGCACCCTGATAACGTCATTGAAGGGAGACCTCTGGATAGCTTCAAATACAGGTTGGACTGGTATATGCGAGAGGTTTAGCAAGGAAACAGGACAAGTATTTCCTGACACGGGTCTTAGTCATAAGATGATCCACCACCGGAGCTTTTGTTCATCTGACCGAGGCCTTCCGCTGGCTTACCCGTCCACCCCTTTAAAAATTAAGATTGTGAGGGTGTGGTCATGTGTGAATTGGAACTGCCTAGCATGGGTAAATAGGCCTATTGCAGTGCTCCACTATTCTTATGTTGGTAAGACATATGCAACAATTTGGTAATTTTATTACGAAACGTTTCGCCTACACAGTAGGCTTCTTCAGTCAAGTACAGAAAAGTTGGCAGGAACAGTAGAGATCTGAAGACGTTATAATCAGTCCATCACCCTTGCAGACATAGTTATGAGGTGGTCAGTCCCTCAGCCTGGACAAGAGTTTTGTTCCATAGTCTAGAATAATATGAAGTTTAAGTGACAGTATGAAGACTTATGTTGTTCCAGACTATGGAACAAAAATCTTCTCCAGGCTAAGGGACTGACCACCTCAAAACTAAGTCTTCAAGGCTGATGGACTGATTACATCGTCTTCACATCTCTACTGCTCCTGCCAACTGTATACTTGTATACTGTTATTACCAACAGTATACTTGTATACTGTTATTACCAACAGTATACTTGTATACTGTTATTACCAACAGTATACTTGTATACTATTATTACCAACAGTATACTTGTATACTGTTACTACCAACAGTATACTTGTATACTATTATTACCAACAGTATACTTGTATACTGTTATTACCAACAGTATACTTGTATACTGTTATTACCAACAGTATACTTGTATACTGTTATTACCAACAGTATACTTGTATACTGTTATTACCAACAGTATACTTGTATACTGTTATTACCAACAGTATACTTGTATACTGTTATTACCAACAGTATACTTGTATACTGTTATTACCAACAGTATACTTGTATACTGTTATTACCAACAGTATACTTGTATACTGTTATTACCAACAGTATACTTGTATACTGTTATTACCAACAGTATACTTGTATACTGTTATTACCAACAGTATACTTGTATACTGTTATTATCAACAGTATACTTGTATACTATTATTACTATCAAGTCACGGGTGTTGACAGTGGTCTTTATACTTTATAATATACCTTTTACTTTTAAACTGATTTATTCTATACTTCATATCTCCTCTCCGTCTCCCTCTCTCCCTCATCTTTTCCTCTCTCATGTCACTCACCCCCTACTCCCCTCCCTTCCTTTCAGCTCTCTCGTCCTGCCTTTCTCCTCCTCCCTAGAGAGTTCGAGGTCCGCCAAGACAAACAGAAGAAGATCGGAGGGTCGGTTTTGATATCATTAGCGAGGATTCAAGTCGCACTCTACCCTCACTCCCCTTCTATAATTCAATTCCCTTTCCCCACCCAACACTACTGCTGCAGGTAACTAAGGATCCTATTTTATTTTATTTGAAGAGGGATCAAGGGAGAATTCAGTCGTCCATATTGAACTTTCTGATATCTATAATTTTCATAATTGAATCTAGTTTGACTTGAAGTGTCTGAACTTAGGTTGCAATAGTTACAATAAAATTATTTTTATAGGTCATAGTGAAATTTTAGGATGGTGGGGTACATAGTGATTTTTTTAAGATGGAGGGAATGGATAGATACACAAGAGGGAATGGCTGGTTAGGCTAGGTAAGATTGGTCAGGAAACAGGATAAGTGTTTCCTGACGAGGATCTGTCTAGTCGAGTCCAGTAATGTTCCGTTTTCCTTCTTTTCTATACAATACAATGCAGTAATACTATTGGACGATTAATCGAGTTAGATATAAGCTGGCCTTCCCGAGCAATAATCTAGACGCATATTACTTCACTTTGCTTATGCTTTTAATGTGCAAATTATAGAAATAATATTAGTCTCTTCGATGGGATGCGGCCGGTTTGTTTGAAAAAAATTAGGCTAATCAATTTCACAATTAATTACGTTGGCTTAGGCTTGGGATCACGACGACATCTCCTAAATCCTCAAAACACTCACTCTCGAAGCAGTGCCCATGGAAGCTACCAAACAGCTTCAAACTGACATAAATATGCTATCCTGGTACCAAAAAAGAACACCCATGTACCAGATCCTGATGTTATGGTCCGTGCATGTTTCAGTTCTTGCTAGCGTAACAGGTATATAGATAAAAATGTCGGGGAGTGTCTTGGATCCTTCTCATCTTGCAGTAAGGCCATGTTTACGTGCTCGAATCGCTTACAGGAAATTCTTAATGCTCTACCACAAGGGATCCAACACCGTCTCCACCCAACGTAAGGACCGCTTGCTGTGTTCTCCGCCTCCACCCCTCACACACCCACCGCTGTCCCTCACCCACCGCCCCGTATCCCCTAACAAACTACCACCTATCCCTCACACGCTACCATCTATCCCTCACACACTACCATCTATTCCTCACACACTACCATCTATCCCTAACACACTACCATCTATTCCTCACACACTACCATCTATTCCTCACACACTACCATCTATTCCTCACACACTACCATCTATCCCTCACACACTACCATCTATCCCTCACACACTACCATCTATCCCCCACACACTACCATCTATCCCTCACACACTACCATCTATCCCTCACACACTACCATCTATCCCTCATACTACCATCTATCCCTCACACGCTACCATATATATATATATATATATATATATATAATATATATTATATATATATATATATATATATATATATATATTATGTCGTGCCGAATAAATAAAACTGGGCAATTAGCAAGAAGTCATTTAAAATTAAGTCCTTTCTAAAATTTTCTCTTATACGTTTAAAGATATATTTTTTCATTTATGTTAATGTAAAAATTTATAATTTTGTACCAAAAGAACCTTAGAAAACTTACCTAACATTATAACAAGCGCAATTTAATTTAGCCTAATCCAACTAAATATATTTTAGATAAGTTTGCAATAATTTAATAATAAACAAACACAATGAAATATATTTTTTTCGTTAGGTTCAGAATGATTTTTGCGAAATTATTGCGTACACAAATTTTCGTTTGTCTTATTCGGCAAGAAGAACCTTGATGTTTATGTTAAAATACCAAGTTTTGCCTATTCGGCTCGACACACACACACACACACACACACACACACACACACACACACACACACACACACACACACACACACACACACACACACACACACACACACACACACACACACACCTAGTAGCGATCAGTGAAGAGGCGGGGCCAGGAGCTCGGACTCGACCCCCACAACCTCAACTAGGTGAGAACTAGGTGAGTACACATACACACATATATATATGTCGTGCCGAATAGGCAGAACTTGCGATCTTGGCTTAAATAGCAACGCTCATCTTGCCATATAGGACAAGTGAAAATTTGTGTATGCAATAATTTCGCCAAAATTATTGTGAACCTAACGAAAAAAATATATTTCGCTGTGTTTGTTTAGTATTAAATTATTGTAAACAAATCTAAAATATATTTAGTTGGGTTAGGCTAAAATAAATTGTTCTTGTTATAATAAGGTTAGGTAAGTTTTCTAAGATTCTTTTGGAGCAAAATTAATTTTTTTTACATTAACAATAATGAAAAAAATATATCTTTAAACGTATAAGAGGAAATTTTAGAAAGGACTTAATTTTAAATGAGTTCTTGCTAATTGACCAGTTTTACATATCGGCACGACATATATATATATATATATATATATATATATAAAAATATATATATATATATATATAATATATATGGTGTAGGTGTAGGAGGTAGGTTACTGAAAGCAGTGAAGAGTTTTTACGAGGATAGTGAGGCTCAAGTTAGAGTATGTAGGAAAGAGGAAATTTTTTCCCAGTAAAAGTAGGCCTTAGACAAGGATGTGTGATGTCACCGTGGGTTTTTAATATATTTATAGATGGGGTTGTAAGAGAAGTAAATGCGAGGTCTTGGCAAGAGGCGTGGAGTTAAAAGATAAAGAATCACACACAAAGTGGGAGTTGTCACAGCTGCTCTTTGCTGATGACACTGTGCTCTTGGGAGATTCTGAAGAGAAGTTGCAGAGATTGGTGGATGAATTTGATAGGGTGTGCAAAAGAAGAAAATTAAAGGTGAATACAGGAAAGAGTAAGGTTATGAGGATAACAAAAAGATTAGGTGATGAAAGATTGAATATCAGATTGGAGGGAGAGAGTATGGAGGAGGTGAACGTATTCAGATATTTGGGAGTGGACGTGTCAGCGGATGGGTCTATGAAAGATGAGGTGAATCATAGAATTGATGAGGGAAAAAGAGTGAGTGGTGCACTAGGAGTCTGTGGAGACAAAGAACTTTGTCCTTGGAGGCAAAGAGGGGAATGTATGAGAGTATAGTTTTTACCAACGCTCTTATATGGGTGTGAAGCGTGGGTGATGAATGTTGCAGCGAGGAGAAGGCTGGAGCAGTGGAGATGTCATGTCTGAGGGCAATGTGTGGTGTGAATATAATGCAGAGAATTCGTAGTTTGGAAGTTAGGAGGAGGTGCGGGATTACCAAAACTGTTGTCCAGAGGGCTGAGGAAGGTTGTTGAGGTGGTTCGGACATGTAGAGAGAATGGAGCGAAACAGAATGACTTCAAGAGTGTATCAGTCTGTAGTGGAAGGAAGGCGGGTAGGGGTCGGCCTAGGAAAGGTTGGAGGGAGGGGTAAAGGAGGTTTTGTGTGCGAGGGCTTGGACTTCCAGGAGGCATGCATGAGCGTGTTTGATAGGAGTGAATGGAGACAAATGGTTTTTAATACTTGACGTGCTGTTGGAGTGTGAGCAAAGTAACATTTATGAAGGGATTCAGGGAAACCGGCAGGCCGGACTTGAGTCCTGGAGATGGGAAGTACAGTGCCTGCACTCTGAAGGAGGGGTGTTAATGTTGCAGTTTAAAAACTGTAGTGTAAAGCACCCTTCTGGCAAGACAGTGATGGAGTGAATGATGGTGAAAGTTTTTCTTTTTCGGCCACCCTGCCTTGGTGGGAATTGGCCAGTGTGATAATAAATAAAAAAAAAAAAAATATATATATATATATAATATATATATATATATATATATAATATATATAATATATGCAAAACAACCACTCTGATATATATATATATATATAATATAATATATATATAATATATATATATATATATATATATATATATATATTATAATTATATATATATATATATATATATATATAATATATATATATATAATATATAATATATATATATAATATATTTGTGTGTGTGTGTGTGTGTGTACATGTATATTAGTATATAAATAATACACACGTAATTCTTCCTGTACGATTTTTCTCCCTCTTTCCTCTTGTTTTTCTTTTTAAGTCTCCATAATTGGATTTAAAATTGAGTGTTTCTGAAAGCTGGAAAGTTTTCTGTAATACAGAACTAGAATCACTTTAATAAAGCACTTTTAGTGTTGCAAGATTTCTCTGAGGACAAGTTGCTTCCTATTGGCCATTTTGAGGCCAGAGACCATATCTTAATTCATCATCAGAGGTGGTGACAGACTTTTTTTTTTTTTGGTACCCGAGTCGTGCAGTGGTCGACCATTTCTTCTATATACACTAGTGCCGTGAACACCATTACCACCACAATTACCACTATCCCTACCACCACAACCACCCCTACCATCACCATCCCTACCACCACAACCACCACTATTCACAACCGTAATACACCACAACTTCTCTACCACAACCACTACATCATTACCTCTACAAACTACATATTCCACCACTACACTACACCTCAAAGCACAACATGAACCAGCATTCACCACCTCACACCTACATCCTCATACCGTCAGTTATGAAGGTTGTGACCTCTGAGTACTGCAGTGTGCAGCAGGATCCGCATTATCACCTGAGGCATCACTAGTGAAGCCTTTACTTATCCTCTCCGTCTAACGTTGCCTTCTCATCCATCATCTTCACCATCCCCTCTCAAATTAAAAGCTAAAAGCACAAAGATTATTTAAACACACACGCACACGCATGCACGACGAATCTTGCACAATCTGGCATTCGACCCAACGAAACACTGACAAACACGAACACATTTCGTAAAAATAAAGACTGTAGAAACTGATGGAGGCAAAATCAAACCGGAAACGGAGTATATATTCGGGTGACAAAAACTGCAGAATTCAATGAAGGGGAGAGACCGAGGGGCTAGCAGACCTGGAGATGGCATGTGGTCAGCACCAACAGCCTGATCATTTAGGCTGTTGGTACTGACCACAGGCCAGTTATCTCGGTATACTCATAACATCCCTGCTTTTCATTGGAGATCTTACGCACAGTTTGTCAAGCTTCTTGCTATCATGGTGATTCAGTGTGAACATTTAGGACCAATTTCTCCATAATCTTCCTGGTGTGAATTATTCACTATCCAAAAAAATTTGAAAAGTATTTAATTTTTTTTTGGGATTTTGGGGCTCCCTGATTGAAAAATGGCCTTTTAAATTGACCATTTTAGTTTGCATATCCCCCAAAGGGGAAAAACCAAAATGTTTGGATAAATTGTTAAACTTTTCAAAAAATTAGAATTTTTTTCTAATAAAAATTTTGAAAAAATTTTTTAAAAAAACCCCCCGGGCATAAACTTTTTGACCGTAACAATTCTTAGAAAATTTTAAACTTTAGTGCTTTTTTGGGCAATACCCCCAAAAAAAAAACCCAATTTTTTTTTAAAAAAGACCCTTTTTGGAGTGGCCTTAGAAAAAAAATTTGGGGCCCCCAAGGTTAAAAAATTTGGGGGAGTTAAAAAAAAAAGGGAAAAAAAAAAAGTTTAAACGGTTTTTTTTAAGGGGGAAAAAAACCCTTTACTGAAAAGGGAGGGTTTAGGATAAAAAAGTCAAGGGGGAATATTTTTTTTATTTAAAGGGAGGGGGAAGGGGAAGATTTTAACGGGTTTTTTAAACATGTTTTTATTTTGGAAGGGAAAAAACCAAGTTTTAAAACAGGGGAAGAGGGGAATTTAAAAAGGTAATTTTCAAAAAGACGGGGCCCCGGAACTAGTACGGGTAATTACGTTTTGTAAAGCCTCAATTTTAGATAACAAAAAATCCCCAAAAAAAAAAGGGGCAGGTTAAGCAAAGCTTTATTTTCACCAAAGGAAGATCTTAACGAAAGCCCCGGGACTTTTTGAAAGGGAAAAAAAAAGAAAGGAAGGGGTTTTTAAGGGGACCCCCCATTTAAACTTTTTTTCTAGCAAGGAACCAAAGCTCTCTTCAGCCCCAAAACAAAAATTTAAAACCCAAAAAAAAAAAAAAAAAAAAATTTTTTTTACCGAACTAATTTCATTTTTTTAAAGGGTTTTTTTAAAAAAATTTTTTTAGGGTTTTAATTTGCATGACTAAAAAATAAATGCAATTTTTTCCCTCACAAAAATTTTTTTTTTTTTCCAGGGACCCCCTTTTTAAAAAAACTGAACCTAATTTTGGGGCCTTTCGAATCAGACCACAACTCCAAAAAATATTAAACAGGAAAAATATGTTCCAACCCCGGAGGGAGCAAAAGGGAAATTTATTTTTTTTGACTTTCCGCCATGTTCCAAGTCTTTTAAGAGAAAGTTTTAAAAAAAAGGGTTGAGGAATTTTAAATACTTACCCCAAAAATTTTACCGTAATAAAGGAGGACGATTACCAAAAAAAGACTAAAATTTGAGGGGGGTTTCCTTTTTTTAAAATTTACCAGTCTGCTTTTTTTTTCTTTTTTACTGCAAAAACCATGTGCCCCCTAAGTTAAGCTCTTTATTCTTCAATCCCTAAATTTTTTTTTTCTAATTTGTTTTTTGTTTTTTAAACCCATTTCAGTTTTTCTTTCATTTTCCTCACCCTGGCCCGCCCCCACAAAAAACCGGGGAATTACCGGGGAAGGTCCAACCAAACAAAAAAACGGGCCCGAAATGTCTATAAAAAGGGGGGCTTTTTTAAATAACAAAAAGGATTTTTAAAAATTTTGTTTCCTTAGGGGAAAAACAATCTATGAAAACTAGTAGAATTCCCCGTTGTCTTTTGTGCCCCCTGGGTTAATAATTTTTGTGTTTTGGAACCCAGGGGTTTAAATTTTTGAAACTTAGATAAAGGGTTTTGTTTATTGGGGGTTTACTTTCAGGAAAAAAACAGAACAGGGCCCCCCTTAATTACATTTAATATTTTGGGGGAAAAGAAACTAGGAAAACCCGGAAAAAATTTTTTTAAAAACAAAAATTTTTTGCTACAAAAGATAAAAACCCCTTTACCAAGCCAAAACCCTTTTTTAAACCTCCCCTTTCAACCCCCAAATTTGTGTCTTATGCCCCCCCATTAATTTTTGGGACAATTTAAAAAAAAAGATTTTTGGAAATTTTTGGGCCGGAGAAAATTATTGGGGGTTTACGGCTTGAAAGGGAAAGAAACCAAAGGGAGAATTTAAAACATACAAAATTTGTTTTAATGGAAAAAGAAAAATTGGTGGGGAAAATGGAAAAAGGAAAAAAGGGTTTTGGGTGACTCAAATGATCCGGGGTTTTTTTTAAAAAATTTGAAAGAAAGGGAAAACTTGAGGGGCTAGGAAAAATTAAAAATTTGGTTTAAGAATGGGTTTTAAAGGGGCCCAAAAGGTAAAAGGAATAAATGCAAAACCCAAAGGCGCCCCCCCTTTTTTAAAAAGGGGGACCGGGGGGAATTTTTTGGTTTGTTTTAAAAAACCCCCCGGGTTAGGAAAAGGGGTTTTGGGCCACCCCCTTTAAGGATCTTCCTGTCGGGGGCCATTGCATCCCAAAAGTAAATTGGGGTACCTTTTAAATCTTTTAGGGGGGTGGCAAAAAGGGAGAGGGTTTTAAGGAAAGGAAAAAAAAGGTAAAAGGGGAAAAGGAATTGGGAAAAAAATTTAATTTTTTTTCCAAAAAAGCTAAAAAAAGATCCAGGTTACGGAAAGTGGGGCAGTCCCAATCAAAACCTAAATCGTAAGAATTTTTTATTTTTAAAAAATTTTCGGGGTTCCCCCCCCGGGATCCTTTTTTTGGGTATTTTTAAAAAAGGTTAAAAACCCAAAAAGGGGTTTTCTGCCCTTTTAAAATTTTAAAAAATTTTATCCACTAAGAAAAGGTCGGGTTTAAGGAAACCCCTCCCACCCCCCACCTTTTACCCCAAACGGCTTTGCCCCAAAAAAAAAATTCCGGGGGAACCAATTTTAAAAGGGTTTGGCCCAAAACCTCGAACCCTTAAGACCTCGAAAACCTAAAAAATGAAAAAAAGGGTTTAAGCAGGTTAACAATCAACATCATTTTTTTTTAAAAGCCCCGGGGCTTCAAATTTCCCCAAAAAAATGGGGGAAATCAAAGGGTTTGGGGTATTCCCCAATCATTTAAAAAAGGGCCCCACAAATTTTTTAAAAAGGGTTTAAAAAATTTTCGGGTTTAACCCCGGGATTAAAAGGGGAGACGGTGGGAAGCCCCCCTTCCCAGTCTTGAAAATTTCTCCCCCCCCCTAAATGGGTTTTCCCCAACTTTTTCCCCCAACCCTGCAAAACCACAAATGGGACCCTTACCTGGAGCTTCACCCTCAAAAAAAAAGGGCCCCTTCAGAAGTCCCTTTCCATTTTAAACCCCATAAAAATTATCCCCAGACAATTTTCCCATCCCCCCAAAATAAAAATTCAATGGAAAATTAGATTTGCCCCCCCGGCCCCCCCCAAACAAGTAAAATCCCCGTCTTTTAAAGCTTTATCCTTTTCAAAAAACCATAAGGGGTTCCTAGTTTGTTCTTCAAAAACCCCTGAAACCCTTTTAATGGTGTTTTTCCCTATTAAAAGGGTTTTAAATTTTGAACCCCCCCAAAAGGTGCCCCCTTATCAGTACCCCTCCCTGAAAAACCTAAAGGTACTCCCCCCCAAAAAAAGTTTTAAATTTAAAGAGCAAAAAAAAAAATTTTTTTAAAAAAAATTTTCCAACCGCCAAAATTTTTAAAAAATTCAAAGAAGGAAAAAGGGTTTTGGTAATAAAAAGGTTGGGCAATTTTCCAAGAAAAATAAAAGCTTTGGCTTAAAATGGGGAAAAAAAAAAGGGGGGGGGTTTAAACCCAAAAAAAAAGGGGGGGGTTTTCTTCCTTTTTTCTGTGGGGGTGCTAGGGGTAAAGGCTTGGAAGGGTTAAAGGCCTAAAAAGGCCAAAGGCCTTCAGGTCTTTTAGTATTTTAAAAACCCTGAAAGGGCCCCCGGGCCCCCGGGAAAGCCCGGTAAGGGGGAACATAAGGGTCCGGGGTGGGGTTAAAAGGGGGCTGGGGCGGGGGGGGGGAGGAAAGGGGGGGGGGGAGGAAGGAAAGGGGGGGGTAGGGGGAAAAGGGGGGGTTTTTTTTAATAAAATAATTTTGGGGGATTTAAAGGAAAAGGTTTCCCTCATTACCCCCCCCCCCTTTTCCCCCCCCAAGGGATTTTTTTCCAACCTACCCCCCCTTTTTAAAAAAAAAAAATTCCTTTCCCAGGGGGGAAAAAGGGTAAAAAAATCGCCTTTATTAAAAATTCCAGGATTTAAATCAAACCTTCCCATAAAAGTTTTAAAATATTTTTTCCTTAAAAAATAGGTTTAAATTTTTGGGGACCCCCAAACAAAGGGTTCAAAAACAAAAAATACAACTTTTAAAAAAAAAAATTTTTTTGGGTAAAATTTTAAATTACAAAATTTTTAAAGTAATAAGAGAAAGTAAATTTTAATTTTTAAATTTATTTTTATTATTATATTATTTTTTTATTATTATTATTTTTTTTGGGGAACACAAAACCCAAAGGGATTAATGCCTGTGGGAGGAGGAGGGAAGACTTTCGGTTTAATCCGGAAAGGGACGTTTCAGGCCCTTTAAAATGTTTGGTGTGAATAAAGTTTAAAAAAAACGACAAGTTAAAAATGAGAATTTGTAAAAATTTGGGGGTATCTTATTTTAAATGTTTTCCCTGCAGGGTTTTTCCTCCAGTGTCGTCAGGTGATTTTCCTAACCTCTCCTCGTAGGGGGATACCCCTTGCTCCGGGGCTATCCGTTCAAACCCTTTGCACTTCTCTTATTTTTTTCAGTGCTTAAAAGGGGGGGGGTTCCAGGTTTTGGGGTTTAGTACACGTGTCAAGTCAGAATGATTCTTCACCGAGGTGCCGGATCGCTATTTTTTGGGTTTTTTGCTAATCGTCCAATCGGGGGGCGTTTTTTTTGTTGATGTGGGTTAGTGGCTCGGTATTTTTCCACCCCCAGACCTTTTTCCCTTAGTGAGGTTTGCAGTTTTTTTTTCCCTAAAAGTGCTCTGCGGGTCTTTTTGCCTTTCCCCCATCTTCAGACTTGGTGGTGAAAATTTAAAGCCAGTTGCTGAAAAGGCTTCAGCCCGTCCCCAAACCTTTGTGGGCCTGCTTTCCCCATCCGACTGAATTCTCATAGCTTTTACATCGTCTGCAAAAAAGGGGGATTTCTGATTTTTCCCCTTCCCTCATGTCATTCACGATATCGAAATAGCCCCGGTCCTAGGGCGACACCTGTGGAACCCCACTCATCACAGGGACCCCTCCGACACCCGCACGTTCCATGACTCACTGTTGCCTCACTGTCCCGGTGGTCTCTGATCCTTGCATGCCCCTTTCCCGTTGTACCCGCCGGTCCTCCACTTTTGCACTAGCTATGTGGGAAATGTGTTAAAAACCTTCTTACAGCGAAGAAAGCACGGTCTACACACCCCTCTCTTGTCTAACGCCTCACCCTTTTCGTAAACTCCGTAGGTCTCTGACACAGGATTTCCCCTTCCCCAAACCGTGCTGGTTGTTGTTATAAGCTCTTTCCTTTCTAGGGCTCCCCACTCTTCTGATAATCTTTTCCATGACTTTGCAATTATGCATGTCGTAAACCCGGGCGGTAGTTTAAAAGCGCGTGCTGTCCTTTTTAAAAATTGGGAATACTTTTCTTGCTTCCACACCTTTGGAATCATTGCCCTTTTTCGAAGATTGTTGAAGATTGTTGTTGTGGTACACGGGGCCTCGCTCCTCTCTCAGGACCATGGGGAGAGGTGTGCAGTGTATATATTTATATATATATATAATAAAATTTTAAAAAAAAATATATATATATAAAAATTTTATATTATATAATTTTGGGCGTGCAAATAAAGTTGTAGAAAAAATACAAAAACACTTTGGAGAATTATTATTTTGAAAAATCACTAAATGATGAGCTACTAAGTCCCAAAATTTACTCAGTTTTAGCAAGCCGCAAACCAGACTGAGGTCGAAAATCAAAACGAATTTTTTTGAGAAACCCCCAAAATTTGGTTAACCAACCTAACCGTGTTTTTCCTGACGCCAAAGACTTTTAACAGGCGATAAATGACATGCCCCCTGCCCTCCCCAGGGGCCCGACTCATGGAACTCTGTGTTTCATCAAGAAGCAAGAAGCCCCATCATGACCTTTTTTCCCTCCATGGGGAAGGAGCATGGACACGGGGCGTCCCACAGTTTCTAAAAACAAAAAGACATAGCCCCCCTCCACAAAGGGGGGAATAAAGCAACAGCCAAAAAAACTACGACCGATAGCACTAACACCCCTATCATAAAAAAAACTTTGAAAGGGTCCAAGAACAAGTCACCACCCCCTCAGAAACCCATCTTCACAACCCAGGGGAACAGGGGGTTTTGAACAGGTCTCTCCTGTCGTCTCAACTATGGATCACTACGACAAATTTCCCAAATCACTAGAAGATAAAAAGAATGCTGAGTAAATATACAAAAACTTTGCAAAAGCCCTTTTGACAAGTGTGCCCTGGGAATAGCGCACAAAAAAGGGGGGGAAAAAGGGTAAAAGGAAAAGTCGGTCGATGGCATAATTTCCTACTAAAAAACACAGAGAGTATCGTCAAAAGAGTAAAGTCCGGGCCTACGGGGAAAACTTTTTGTTCCACAAGGAAGTCTCCTCCCATCTTGTTCCTCATCCTCATATCCGACATAGACAAGGATGTCAGCCACAGCACCGTGTCTTCCTTTGCAGAGACACCCGAATCTGCATGCATGTCTTCCATTGCAAACACTGCAAGGCTCCAGGCGGACATCAACCCAATCTTTCAGTGGGGTGCAGAAAAAAAATATGAAAATTCAACGATGAAAATTTCAATTTCTCGATATGGGAAAACGGGAAAAAAAAATCTTCATCAGAGTACAAAACAAATTTTGGCCACAAAAAAGAGCGAAACCCAACGTCAAAGCCTGGGGGGATCAGTCAAGGATCTCACCTTCAAGGGCTATAACTTGTTCAATCGCATCGCTAGAAAAAATGACAGGGTGGATAATGAGAACCTTCAAAACTAGGGAGGGCCCAAACCCAAATTTACACTCTTTAGGTCACTTGTTCTATCTGGGGGAATATTTCTGCACCTAAAAAACCACCTTTCAAGGCAGGTGAAATTGCTGACCCAGAAAATGTCAGAGAACCTTCACGGCGGGGCATAACGGAATAAAACACCTCAATTCTGGGATGCTTGAGGTTCCCCGAACCTGTATTCCCCGGAACGCGGCGGGAGATACATATTTAAACACCTGGAAAACCTAAGGGGGCTGTACGAAATTGCACACGAAAATCACTCACTCGAAAACAAAAGACTGGCAGACGATGCACCCTCTCCCCAATGAAAAAACAGGGGGGTCACTAGCCGTTTAAAAGACCTACAATAAGTGTAGGGGGCCCCAGACTGTTTAACGCCCCCCACTACATAAGGGGGATACCAACAGATCCCTGGCAGTTTCAAGCTGGCAGGCAAGCACCCAAAATCATTCCTGACCAGCCGGCTGTGGCTCGAGTTGGTTTTCGTGCAGGGGCCCCAGCAACAGCTGGTTGATCAGGGTCTGATCCACCAGGACCTGGTCACAGCCGGGGCCCCGGGGGCGTTTTACCCCCGGGGAAACCTCTCCCGGTAAATCCCGGGGAATAAGGAAGAAGTTATTTTGGGTTTTTTTTTTAATGACTTTTTTTAAATCTCTGTATATATTTTCTACAGCACTCATACAAAAAAATAAAGCATTGAAAGAAAAAATATTCTTTTTACTTTGCGGGGCAGTATGCAACCAAATTAAATTTACAAACTAAAGGGGAAAAGCCCATTTACCATATACTTTTTTTTTACTCCTACGTTGCCTCCCAAGAGGTTTGTGTTTTAAATTTGTTTATCTTTTACAACTTGCCTTTTTAACTGAATTTTCCCCCGTGCCGTAAATCCCCCAAAAACAACTAGTGTACAAATACGTGAAGGCACCTTTTTCTGCTTGTACAAAAAAATCCCAAATTATTTTTGGCCCATTTTAAAGGTTAAATGTTTGATTTTCTTTTTGGCATTTTTTTAGGGCTTAAAACAAAAAAATGAAGTCAAGTAATCCCCACTGCGCCTTTGGCTGACTGACTGCCCCCGCTCCCAAAATGTACTTTACTGAAGTTACTCCTCGTACGGTACTTTATGTTCTTGACTCCTCGTACGGTACTTGACTGATAGCTTGACTCCTGACAGGTACTTGAATGTAGCTTGATCCTCGTACAGGTACTTGAAAATATGTTTACTCCTCGTACAGGTACTTGACTGATAGCGACCCCCTCGTACAGGTACTTGCTGATAGCTTTCTCCTTTGTACAGGTACTTGACTGATAGCTTGACCTCCTAAAGGGAAATTGATTATAGTTGACTCTTCGACAGGTAAATTACTGTAGCTTTGACTCCGTCAGGACTTTTCTGTGCTTGACTCTCTCGTACAGGTACTTGACTGTACTTGACCTTTTTCGTCAGGACTTGCTTTAGTTGACTCCTCGTAAGGGGCTTGACTGTAGCTTGACTCCTCGACAGGGACTTGACTATAGTTACCTTCGAAAGGTACTTGACTAAAAGCTTGACTCCCCGTAAGGTATTGATATGGTTTCCTCTCGTAAGGTACTTGATGATAGCTTGACTCTCTCGTACAGGACTTGATGATACTTGACTCTCTCGACAGGTACTTACTATGCTTGACTCCCCGTACAGGACTTGACTGATAGTTGACTCCTCGTAAAAGGGACTTGAGTAGCTTGACTCTTTACAGGTACTTGACTGAAGCTTTACCTCCGTACAGGGACTTGATGTTTCTTGACTCTCCGTACGGACTTGAGATGCTTGACCTCTCTACAGGTACTTGACTGATAGCTTGACTCTCTCGTACAGGTACTTGACTGATAGCTTGACTCTCTCGTACAGGTACTTGACTGATAGCTTGACTCTCTCGTACAGGTACTTGACTGATAGCTTGACTCTCTCGTACAGGTACACTGTGGCTCCGTGCGTAGTATGTAGTATTGCCAACGGCAACTACATCAAGTATAAATAAACCAATGGTTATTGTGGCCTTTAGTTCCCGCTGTTTTAGTATACGTTAGGTAATTTATATAATTGTTTTAGACAACCCCCCGCAAAGAGGGACAAATTAACGTCCTGCTTGAGGTGGCACAGGACAGAGGACAGTGCTCAGAAGCAGGACGACTGGCCAGCCTGCCCTGGAGTCCCCGTGGAGTCGTTTTCGGAGGTCACCACTCCTCAGCGGCCAGGTCCCAGACCAGGCCTCCAGTTGCTGGCCTGATCGATCACGCTGTTAGTGCCCCCACTCCCCACCGCAGTCCAACTTGTTCACCACAACCTGGCTGATCAGGAACTGTTTAGAGGAATCTGAAGAATTCCATCTGTAAGACGAGAGTCATACCTTACCACAAATTTTGTATTCGTTATATTCTCATTTTAGTGTAATATTTGTGTTTCCTCGTGTATTTGTGTCATTTTCTTCGGTATAATTTGCCTGAGGCTTAAAGTACTGATTAAGTGGAGTATAAGCGGTAGAAAGTGTACTGAGCGGTAGAAAGTGTACCGATCTTATGGATATCCATTAGGTCGAATTAAGGATCCCTGACATATATAGCATTTTGCCATAAGAGCTGGCAGTGACTGGATGTAGACATCCAGTGACGTGAAGTACTGGTCTGACAAGTACTACAAGGGAATTGCAATGCTAGTCATTACTTCGATTATTTCACCTTTTATTCTCTTTTGGGTTGTTACCAACTGGAATTTTTAAATCCACTCCAAGACATGTTTCTGGGTTTCTCTCATCACGAGTGCTGAACTGTATGGGTCACAAAAACAAGGGGAAGGCAGGTTTTGTTCACAGCGGGGTGTAAGGAGTATTGTTTCTCTTTTTTTTACAAGTGTAGGGGGGAGGAGCGAAGGAAGGGGGAGACAAGAGGGAAGGGAGTGTGGGGGGGGGAAGGATAAATGGGGTAAGTGGACTCGAGAAGGGGATGGGAGAGAACAGTAAGGGGATCCTCTCACTTTGTAAATGTTTACCCTAAACACTCCCTTTTTCATTTACGGCAGCATAAAATCGACCATGCAAAAACCACCACCAAAATAAAACCCATCACCACTACCAAAAACAACCCCATTATTATCGCCACGACGATTCCCCATCATCTTATACAACCACCAACCACTATACCCACAAAACAAACAACCACTGGTATTGCTACAACCCAACCATCCACTTAAAAGGGAATATAAGGGGAAGCGAAAAATGAGTTCTCTTATTTAATTTCTTATTTTTTCACAGGTATGGTAGGTATCGGGGTAACAATGGTACAAAAGCAAGGCCAGGAGCTGGGACTGACCCCGCAACCACAAATAGGTGAGTAAGAGGCTTTCTTGCTGTTTATTGTTGCAGGCACATGGGGGAGAGAGAGAAGTCACGAAGCAGTTGAAATGCCAGCAGCTTTTGGAAAACGTGTGTGAAAAAGCATGACCAGGCGTTAGTGGTTTTAGTCAAGACTAAAAGTTAGGGCTAAACAAACCTGGAAGAAAACTTCCCCAAATAAAATTGTGGGGTTTAGTTTTCATGGTTCTTTTTCCCTAACTATTGTTGGAAAGCTAACCAACATTATTACAAGACAATGGTTACTGGGCCCTGAGACCCTGCTGGTTTAGCGTTTATTTCGATAATAAAATAATAATAAAAAATAAAATAATAATAAAATGGTAAGGGGGCCTGGGTGATTGGAAAGATGTCGAAAAACTACAGAGATTTAAAACTCGCAAATCTTATTATCCCGACAAAAACAAATCGGGGCGGGGGGGGTTAACCCATGGGAAGCCCCTTAAAAACCCCCCTTTTTTTTTTAAATAGAAACTGTCAAATAATTCACCCAACTAAGAACTCCTTGCCATTTTCCAAACTCTTTTTGAAAAACAAGAGGAAAAACTTCAGCACGACTCACCCGGTTCCCCAACACTTTTAAGGGAAATGACGGGTAACCAATAACAAAGGAAAAAACCCAAACAAAAGTGACGGGGTACACAAACTTAGTGACGGTAAAAAAATATTTAAAAATAACTATAAGCAGGTACACAAAACTTTTTTTTGGGCGGGTAAAACACAAAACTTTACCATTTTAATCAACAAATAAACATTGTAAAATTTTACCAGGACAACCCAAAATCATAAAATACTCCTGTCGATAAACAGAGTCAAGACAGGTTTAAAAGAATATAGAAAGCACTGGTTCGGTAATATTTTGGATGATGGAAAAACTAAAGTTTGGAAATAATGAAAAAGACGAAAAAAATAAACCTCCAGGGAGGCAGAAAAAAAAAGGGGACCATAGATGTAAAGGGACAAGGTTGGCGTCTTTTCTTGGTACAACCATCGCGTTGATGTACCCCCGAGCTGCTTTTCGCATCTGACGTAACTTTGTTTCACACGTCCAAGGGGGCCCACCGTAACTAACACCACCACTACCAACCCCACCACTTCACCACTACCAGTCACCACCAGTCACCCCACCAGTCACCCCACTGTCACCCTACCAAACCACCACCACTGCACCCCCAAACCACCCCCACCACTTCCCCCACTACCCCACCACCCCCCTGTCACCACACCAACCCCCACCACTTCCCCCCACTACCAGTCACCACCACTGTCACCACTACCAAACCCCCACCACGTCACCCACAACCCCCCCACGGGCCCCCCCTACCAGTCACCAAACCCCGTCACACTAAACCCTCACCACCATGTCACCACTACCCCCACCACCCCTGTCACCACACCAGCCACCACCCCGTCACCCTCCAACCCCCCCCCCACTGCACCACTACCCCACACCACCACACCACCACCACCTCTGTCCCACTACCCCATCCACCCCCACCAACCATCCACCCCCCCCAACCATCCACCCCCACCAACCCTCCACCCCCCCAACCATCCACCCCCCCCCCACACCAACCCCCCCCACCACTGCCACCACCACTAACCACCCTGTCCCATACAACCCCCACTACCACCCTTTCACCACTGCCACTACCAACCACCCACCACTACCACTGCTACCACTACCAACCACCCACCACTACCACTGCTACCACTACCAATCACCCACTACCACCACCACAATAACCACCATCATCAGAACTCCCACCACCTCTCATCTACGAGCGTGTTGGAGGGCCACACGACCTGTAGAGGCGATGGCTTGGGTCAGGTCAAAGGTCAAGATACCACCACACGTTGTTAAGAGTTACCTGAGACTTAAACCACCGGCTACAAGACCCAACTTGGTCACTTAAGCTGCAGGTAATTACAGCTTATTACAGCTTATAGCTACAACAGGAACTTCCTCAGTCATTTCCATAGGTTTCAACCCTTGGCCACGAGAACCCCTTGATGTTTAGATGCAAATGAAGGGCTCTTGATCCAGGGATTTAAGAACCACCAGGACCACCCCTCCATCCGTGGACCAGCACCACCCATCACTGTAGCAGGCCTACTACCCCAAACTGGTCAGGTCCAACCCACACTCATTCATGTATTTGTCTAACCTCTTTTAAAAACTACACAAGGTCTCAGCTTCTATGACGGTACTCGGGAGTTTGTTCCACTCCTCCACAACTCTATTACCAAGCCAGTGCTCTCCTATATCCTTTCTAAACCTGTCTTTTCCCGTCTTGAATCGAACCTGAGTTCTTCCCAGTTACCAGGTTCTAATCTACCAGAGAAGGATAAAAAAGTCAGAGATGATGAATACGACAAATGGGCAACATGTACGTTTCTTTATTAACGAAACGTTTCGCCCGCATAACAGACGTCTTCAGTTAAATGAAGGCGATTATAACACTGGAGACAGTTGTAGTGGAGAGATAAGATTTGAAGTGATTTTCATCTCAGCATTGAGAGAAGGTTACCTGTAACTGCTTCCGGGGGTCACCGCCCCCGCGGCTGGTCTCAGACCAGGCCGCCTGATTGCTGGCGTGACTGATTAGGCTGTTGGTACCTACCCCCCACAGTTCAACGTATGCACCACAACCCGGCTGATCAGCAACTGACTAGAGAAAGTTACCGAGTTCTCTCTTGGAGACAGCCAAAGGTTTGTTGGTAATTGCCCTTGTGCATGGGAAGGACTTTGAAGAGCCGTGGTCCCTTTACACTTAAGGAGTTTTCTCTCAGCGTACTCATCGCGCCTCTGCTTTTCTTTGAAGTTGTTCAGCGTCATCTGTCAAGCCTCGTGCTTTCATAAGGAGTAATTTCAGGGAGCAGAGTTTAGACAGTCGAGCAAGTGCGGCCGGCAGTAACAGCCTTGTTGATCAGATCCTGATCCACCATGAGGCCTGGTCTCAGACCGAGATGCGGGGGCGTTGACCTCCGGAACCCTCTCCAGGTAAACTCCAGGCAAGTCTGGCAAGTGGCCAGAGACTTGCATCGTGGAGCTGAGAGG
>NC_069491.1:527361-546308 GCF_026875155.1 Cherax quadricarinatus | reverse complement strand
AAAGAATTTTTTTTAACACTTGCCCAACCCTTTTGGGACGAAGCCTGCTTACACTAGTGGATAGTTCCCAGTGTCCCACCTCTTACACTAGTGGAGGGTTCCACAGTGATCCCGACCTACTTACACTAGTGGATGGTTCCACAGTGATCCCGACCTACTTACACTAGTGGATGGTTCCACAGTGATCCCGACCTACTTACACTAGTGGATGGTTCCACAGTGATCCCGACCTACTTACACTAGTGGATGTGTCAGTGGAACGCCTTCCAACTGAACAAAAGAAACTAATGGAAAAATAAATAAATAAAGAAATGATTTAAGGAAAAACAAGATAAAATGATTTTTGAGAATTTTACTTAAAATTTAAATATAAAAAAAATATGGCCTTCAATTCAGGTAGTTGGGTAGGAGTAGGTATGGCCCTAGATAGTTCCTCTGATGTTATTTATGTAGGTTATCCTGGGCAGATGGTAATCCGATGTTCTGGAATCTCCTACCACTTGGATGGAGCACAAGTAGTATAGGTAAGGGCCGGTAGTTGTAGAATAATGTTAATAAGTATTATTAACACACGTCTTGCCCCTTTATCTGGCGTCTATCCTGGAAGACCACGCCAGGAACAGAGCTGACAAATAAGAGAAAATAAAACTGGTTACCCATAGTCATGATAATATAACATCTAAGAAAGAAAAAGAATGATAAAGGCCAAAATCATTACTGGTAACCAGCAAACACTAGAAAAGAACAAACAGTAATACTCCTGGTAGATCACCCTACCTGATTAGGAGAAGAGTGGAGGCGAAGTGACTCTCCAAACTTCCATCCACACCAGGTAAGGTCAATATTACCAGGAGTAGAAACTTTAACAAATCGGACACCAGGAACTAGTTTTGCCCCAGCCCGCCAGAGAGGGGGGGGTGTGTGCGCGCGCAACGTAACTCTCTAATGGTTCCTGGTTGCCCGAACAACCTTAACCCCACTTACACCTACTTTTCCCTCACAGATGGTTCCACAGTGATCCCACCTCCTCCTGCTGCGACTCGCCTGACAGCAGTATATAAGCCACCTCTCTGGCCCTATGCTGTACTTCCTACAAGAGTGATGGACTGAACACATCGATTCTAGGCTGAGGGACTGATTACCTAAAACTACTCCTCTCCTTATACCTTCCTGCTTTTTAATTAACTGATGTAGCCCCTGAGTGGCGAAACGTTTCTTCAGTATAGATTCCCATATGTTCCATAAGTGTCTCAATACATATATGGAATTTTTGGCTTAGCAATAGATTTGTAGACGAATGGGACAAGCACCCTGATAACGTCATTGAACGGAGACCTCTGGATAGCTTCAAATACAGGTTGGACTGGTATATGCGAGAGGTTTAGCAAGGAAACAGGACAAGTATTTCCTGACACGGGTCTTAGTGTGTTAGGTAAGACACATATGCAACAGTTAGACAACTTTATTCCGAAACGTTTCGCCTACACAGTAGGCTTCTTCAGTCGAATACAGAAAGTAGGCAGGAACAGTAGAGATGTGAAGACGATGTAATCAGTCCATCACCCTTAAAGTCGTAGAATTTGAGGTTGTCAGTCCCTCGGCCTGGAGAAGTTCAGTTCCATAGTCAGGAACTATCTGAAGATCAAGCGACAGTGCGGAGACTTAAATACTGTCGGAAGGAGAGGTGCAGGGTAGTAGTAGTAGTAGTAGTGAGAGGCAACTGAGAGGTCATGTCCCTCTCAGATCCAACCCTTCTCACTTGAAAAGCTTGTCCAAGGTGTTTTCTGTACCAAGATGCCACGTGTTGCAGTGTCTGACAAGATGAACATCAAAAGGGTTTACAATACCGACAGGTGTTAGGTAAAACCTATGAACGTTAGACAAACTTTACCGAAAGTTTCGCCTACAAGTAGGCTTTTCAGTCGAATCAAAAAGTAGGCAGGAACAGTAGAGATGGAAGACGAGAATCAGTCCATCACCCTTAAAGTCTTTTAGAATTTGGGGTTTGTCACCCCCTCGGCCTGGAGAAGTTCATTCCATAGCCCAGGAACTATCGAAGATCAAGCGACAGTGCGGAGACTTAAATACTGCGGAAGGAGGGTGAGGGGCCCTACTGTGTAGGCAAACGTTTCGGAATAAATTTGTCAAACTGTTGCATATTTTGTCTTCCCTAAAACCCCTGTGGGTTTTGTATACTTTTTGTTTTCCCGGGGTCTTAGTTTAAGATGATCCACCACCGGACTTTTGTTCATCTGACGAGGCCTTCCGGGGTTACCCCCCACCCCTTAAAAATTAAAGTTTGTGAGGGGTGGTCTGGTGAAGGGAAACTGCCTAGGGGGGTAAATAGGCCTTTTTGCAGTGCTCCACTATTCTTTTTGTAAGACATATGCAACAATTTGGAAATTTTTTACAAACGTTTCCCCTAACAGTGGTATCTTCAGTCAAGTACAGAAAAGTTGGCGGGAACATAGAGATCTAAAGACTTTAAATCACCCTCCCCCTTGCGACATAGTTTGAGTGGTCAGTCCTAGCCTGGACAAGATTTTTTGCCAGCTAGAATAATATAAGTTTTAAGTGACAGTAGAAGTTAGTTTTCCAGACTAGGAACAAAAATCTTCTCGGGTAAGGGTGACCCCTAAAAAAACAAGTCTTAAGGCTGAGGGACTGATTACATCGTTTTCACATCTTATGCCCTGCCAACTGTATATTGTTACTGTTATTACCAACAGTAACGTATACTGTTATTACCAACGTATCTTGAAGTTATTACCAACAGTATATTGTATATGTTACACCAACATTTAAATTGTATACTTTATTCCCAAAAGTATATTTTACTTTTTATTCCAACTTTATTTGTATATTTATTACCAACATTATTTTTTAAATGTTAAACCAACAGTATACTTGTATACTGTTTTTTACCAACAGTATACTTGTATACTGTTATTACCAAGTATACTGTTACTGTTATTCCCAAACAGTAACTTGTATACTGTTTTTTAAAACATATACTTGTATATTTTTTTACCAACAGTATACTTGTATAGTTATTACCAAAACAGAACTTGTTAGTTATTACCAACAGTTACTTGTTACTGTTGTTACCAACAGAAAACTTTATAGTTTTTATCAACGAAAATTGTTACTTTTTTTACCAACAGTATATTTTGTATAGTATTACCAACAGTATACTTGTTACATTATTACCAACAGTATATTGTATACTTTTATTCCCAACCAGATATTGTATACGGTTTTATCAACAGTATACTTGTATCTATTATTAATCAAGTACGGGTGTTGCAGGGGTCTTTATATTTAAATTCCCTTTTTATTTTAAAAAACTGATTTTTTATACTTTATATCTCCCTCCGTCTCCCTCTCTCCCTCATCTTTTCCTCTCCATGTCACTCACCCCTCCCCCCCCCCTTTTCAGCTTTCTCGTCCTCCCTTTCTCCTCCCCCCTAGAAGGTTCGGGTCCGCCAAGAAAAACAAAGAAATGGGGGGGGGTGGGTTTTGATTTTCTTAGCGGGATTCAGTCGCACTCACCCCACCCCCCTTCTATAATTAATTCCCTTTCCCACCCAACACTATGCTGCAGGTAATAAGGATCCTATTTTATTTTTTTAAAAGGGGGGATAAAGGGGGAGAATTCATCGTCCATATTGAACTTTCTGATATCTAAAATTTTCTTAATTGAACTATTTTGACTTGAAGGTCTGAACTTGGGGTTGAAAAGTTAAAATAAAATTTTTTTTATGGGTCATAGTGAAATTTTGGATGGGGGGTAATAGGATTTTTTTAAGATGGAGGGAAGGGTTAATACAAAAGGGGTGGCTGTTGGGCTAGGTAAGAGGGGTCGGGAAACGGGAAAAGTGTTTCCTGACGAGGATCTGTCTAGTCAGTCCAGTAATGTTCCTTTTTCCCCTTCTTTTTTACAAAAAAAGCGTAATACTTTGGAGATAATCGAGTTAGATTAAGCTGGCCCCCCCAAGCAAAAATTAGAGCTATTATTCATTTTGCTTATGCTTTTAATGTGCAAATTAAGAAAAAATATTAGTCTCTTCGTGGGAGCGGCCGGTTTGTTTGAAAAAAATTGGCTAATAAATTTTCACATTTAATTTTCGTTCTTAGGCTTGGGATCACACGACATCTCCAAAATCCTCAAAACACTCACTCTCAAAGCAGTGCCCGGAACTACCAAACAGCTTAAAAATGACATAAATATGCTTCTGGTCAAAAAAAAACCCCTGTCCCAATCCGTTTTTATGGTCCGTGCATGTTTAGTTCTTGCTAGCGTAACAGGTAATAGATAAAAGGTCGGGGAGGTTTTGGATCCTTCTTTTGCAGTAAGGGCCTGTTTACGTGCTGAATCGCTTACGGAAATTCTTAATTGCTTCCCCCAAAAGGGACCCAAACCCCGTCTCCCCCAAAACGTAAGGCCCGCTTCTGTGTTCTCCCCCTCCACCCCCACCACCCCCCGCGTCCCTAACCCCGCCCCGTATCCCAAAAAACTACCCCCTACCCCCCCCTACCATCTACCCCTACACACTACCATCTATTCCCACACACTACCACAACCCCTAACCCCTCCCCATCTATTCCTCAAAACATACATCTTTTCCCTAACACACTCCCTCTTTTCCTCACACATCCATCTACCCTCACACATACCATCTATCCCTACACACTACTTTAAATCCCTCACCTACCATCTTCCCTCACACACTCCACTATCCCTCACACACAAACTCACCCCTCATACTACCATCTATCCCTCACACCTACATATATATTATAAATTATATATATATATATATATTTTATATTATATAATATTATATTTTTTTATGTCGTGCCGAATAAAAAAAAATGGGAAATAGCAGAAGTCATTTAAAATTAAGCCCTTTCTAAAATTTTTTTATACTTTTAAAAAAAATATTTTTTCTTTTTTGTTAATTAAAAATTTATAATTTTGTACAAAAAACCTTAGAAAACTTCCTAACATTAAAAAAAGGCAATTTAATTTAGCCTAACCCAAAAACTAAATAATTTAATAAGTTTGAAATAATTTAAAATAAAAAAAACACAATGAAATATTTTTTTTCGTTAGGTTCAAAGATTTTGCGAAATTTTTGCATACACAAATTTTCGTTTGTCTTATTGGGAAGAAGAACCTTATGTTTATTTTAAAATACCAAGTTTTCCCTTTCGGCTCACAAAAAACCCACCACACACACACACACACCACACACCACACACACAACCAACACACAACACCTAGTAGGATAGTGAAAGGGGGGGGGCCGGAGCTCGGACTGACCCCCCCAAAACCTAACAGGTGGAACTGGGTGAGTACCTCACACAAAATATTGTCGTGCCGAATAGGCAGAACTTGCGATCTTTGTTTAAATAGCAACGTATCTTGCCTATAAGACAAGTGAAAATTTGTGTATGCAAAAATTTGCCAAAATCTTCTAAACCCAACGAAAAAAATATATTTCGCTGTGTTTGTTTAGTATTAAATTATTGTAAAAAAAAATCAAAAAAATTTATTTAGTTGGGTTAGGCTAAAAAAATGTTCTGTTATAAAAGGTTAGGTAAGTTTTCTAAGATTCTTTGGAGAAAAATTAAATTTTTTTTACTTTAAAATAATGAAAAAAATTATCTTTAAACGTAAAAGGGAAAAATTTTAGAAAGGATTAATTTTAAATGGTTTTGCAAATTGACCAGTTTTACATATTCGGCACGACATTATATATTATTATTATATATATATATATTATATAAAATTATTATATATATATATATATAATATGCAAAAAAACCCACTCGAATTATAATTATATATATATTTTTATATATATTATATTTTTATATAAAATTAATATAAATATATATATAAATATATTATATAATTATAATATTTATATTAATTTAAATATATTATTATATTTGTGGTGTGTGTGTGTGTGTTGTACAGTTTTAGAATATATAATACACACTAAATTCTTCCCCGTACGATTTTTTTTCTCTTTCCTCTTGTTTTTCTTTTTAGTCTCCAAATTGGATTTAAAATTTGGGGGTTTCTGAAAGCTGGAAAGTTTTTGAAACAGAATAGATCACTTTTTTAATAAAGCACTTTTAGTTTTGCAGATTTCTCTGAGGACAAGTTGCTTCCCTATTGGCCATTTGGGCCAGAGACCATATCAAAATTCATATCAGATGGTGAAGATTTTTTTTTTTTTTGGTACGAGTCGTGCAGGGGCCCCCATTTTTTAATACCTAGTCCCTTGAACACCATTACCACCAAAATTTACCACTATCCCTCCACCACACCACCCTACCTCACCACCCTACCACCACAACCACCACTATTACAACCGAATAACCACAACTTCTCTCCCACAACCACTACATCATTACCTCTAAAAACACATATTCCACCATACATAAAACTCAAAGCCAAAACAAACCCAGATTCACCCACCTCCCCCCCTACACCCTCATCCCGTAGTTATAAAGGGTTGTGCCCCTCTGAGTACTCAGTGGCAGAGGACCCGCATTTCCCCTGGGGCATCATGGGAAGCCTTACTTATTTCCGTTTTAACTTTTGCCTTCTCACCCCCCCATCTTCACCATCCCCCAAAAATTAAAAGCTAAAAGCAAAAGATTTTTAAAACCCACGCAACGCATGACGACGAAACTTGCAAAGCTGGGATTCGACCCCAAAGAAACATGACAGACACGAAACATTTCGTAAAAAAAAAAGAGTAGAAATGATGGAGGAAAATCAAACCCGGGAAAAGGAGTATATATTCGGGTGACAAAAAAGCAGAATTTAATGAAGGGGGGAAAAACGAGGGGCAGCAGACCGGAGATGGCGTGGTCAACACCAACAGCCTGTCAATTTTTGGGTGTTGTACGACCACAGGCCGTTATCTCGGTATACTCAAACATCCCTGTTTTGTAAAATAAAAGGACACAAGTGAACTAATGTGAATTTATTTTGGGGAAAAATTTGCTCTCCAGGGCTTTTTAAGCCATTACAAACAAACAGGAACAGAGGGTATATAAAGGCTCGATGGGTGAATACTAGTGAGGTCCCTTTCGATGTTCCTAGTTTGGTAGGTAGTAGTATATATAGTTTTATGACAAAGTAATCAAATTTTTTGCTCTACTTAATTTAAATTTCCTTACCTTTTTTATTACTTTTGTCACTACCACTACTCTACTACCTTTTTCCAACCACAGTGAAAATCGAAAAAGGTATCAAGTATTCACCTCACTCTGAGCTTTATATAAACCCGTGTCCAAGTATTTTTTGTAATCGATAAGCCCTGGAAGCAAACTTTCCACAATAAATGTCACATTAGTTGCACTTGTTTCCCTTTTAAATTTCAATTGTCGGGAATTCTACCAAATTTAACATCCCGCTTTCATTGGAGATCTTACGCACAGTTTGTAAGCTTTTTGCTATCTATGATTCAGTGTGACATTTTGGGGCCCAAATTTTTTCCCTAAACCCTGGGTTTAAATTATTTTACTTTCAACAAAAAAAACGTTTCCAAAGAAAATTTTTAAAGGGATTTAGGGGATATTGTGGCGTAAAACGAAAAAGGCATGGCTTTTAAATGACCTAGTTTTGAGATTTGCTACAAACCCCCAAAAGGGGAAATAACCCTAACGTGTTAGGAGGACAATTTGTTTAACGATACTTTCAAAACATTTGAATTTTTTTCTAAATTTTAATATCTGAGAAAAGGGTTGTATCAACAACGACACCCGGCAATATTGAACTTTTTTGTTATTTCTTCCCGATGAACATGAGTTTTTCCGAAAACTGTTAAACAAATTCCCGTGCATTTTGTTCTTTTGGCGAATACTCTTTTCGAAAAACTGAAAAAACTCAAAGTTTTGTAAAAAAGCTTATCTTTCTTATTTTGGATGGCGCTTGGGAACAAGACAATCTTGGGGGTCCCCCTAGGTCTGCAAAACCGTGTAGAAAGCTTCCAAAAAGGAAAAAAAGGGAAAAGAAAAGTTTAAATTGGGGGTGCTATGGTGTGGAGAGAGACAGAAACCACACGCCATTGTTATTTTGTTGGTAAAGTGGAGGGTTTCAGTCGATATAAAAAGAAAAAGGGAATACCCGATTTGGGGTCGACAGGGAACCTGTGCCCGTGGGAAAACGTTCCTTTTTCAGGTTTTCAAAACTGTTTACCTTCCTTGGGATGTTGAAAAAATCAGTGTTTGGATGTAAACAGGTGATCAGTGGGAAATGAATATGAAAGTAACATTTCAAGGCCCAGCAGTTCTCCCAAGAAGAAAATCATGATTGAATACTCAGTCTGTCAAAGAAGCATCTAAATTTTAGTATCCAGACTAAAAGAAATAAAATGTTACAACAAGAAATTAAAAGAGCAGTTATCAACAAAATTTTATTTCCCGCAAAAGGGAAAAAAAACTGTATACTGAAATGTATCCCCGGACCCCCTTCGAATGGGACTTGAATTTCGACCAGGAGATGGCGGTGTTTTGAGAGCCCTTAAAGCTTTAATGTGTTTATACACAGTGCTAACCCCTTTGCATCTCTTCCCTTGTTGCTCAACAAAACTGTTTTGATGACCAACGAGAACAAAAATAAAAAAAGCTTTTTATTACGCATTATGATATTGAAAAAATTTATAGTTTTCTTTATTTTAGAATGAAGTGTAGTATGACTGATAATTTAAATTTGCAGCTAAAAAATCAATGCAATTTGTAAGTTAGCCCTGCTGATCATATATTTTTTACGTTTTTTTCTTTTCCATGGGATGCCAGTTTAAAAAATAGAAAAAAATCAAATAAAGCCCCTGACGATTCGGAAAACCACCCAAAAATTATCTAAAAACAGTGTAAATCATTTGGCCGAAAAAGAGTGTTGACCCACCCTGGGCGTAGGGGAGAAAGATACATTAAAATTTTTAATGCATCTTTCTCGCCTATTTCCGGATGTCGTTTAAGGGGCCCCAGATTTCCCAATAATTAAAAAGGGGTTGATTGAATTTATAAATACTTTAAATCAAAATTTTACCTGAATATAAGGGTTTTCAGCGTATTAAGTCTAAAAAAAAAATGACGTGAAGAAATTATGACTGGGGGGCATCTCTTGTTTTTGAAGATTCCCGTTACCCGTTGTCACTTTTTTGCAGTTGTTTCTGCAAACCCTGTGATCCCTGAATGTTTCAGTTCTGATTTATTACTTCAAAAACCCAACATTAATCTTTCTTTTAATGTGTGATTTAGTGATTTATACCCAGTTTAGTTTCCCTTTTCAGTGTTTCCATAGACACCGCTGCCCTTTGGGCACCCGCATAAGTGGTACCCCCGGGGTTTTTCCGGATATGGATCAATCCTTAGACAAAATTAACCGAGTTGCCCCAAATGCTCTGCATAACGGGGTTTCTGTATAGCATGTCACTGAGTCAGCTATGTTGTTAAGTGTATTGTACGTGTATAAAAATTTTAAAATAAGAAAAAAATTTTGAAAATTGTCCTATTGACCCCGGATTGCTATTGTGCCCCCCTGTAAAGACCGGGGGGGGGGGGGGGGGGGGGGGGGGGGGGGGGGGGGGGGGGGGGGGGGTTCACCCCCTATATCCTTGTGGGCCATCTTGGGTAAAGAAACCCACTATGGAAACCCCACTGTTAAACAAAACTTTTTAAATCACTGAATCTTATAGTGCATTGACCCAACCCTAACTTAGCCTGACTAACTACCTATTTTAAACCAAGCCTCTTCTAACCCAAATTTTTTCTTTCCTTCACCCATTTTGTTTAAAAAGTATAAAATTAGAATTTAAAAAGTGAGGGAGTTTAAGGGAATTAATTAAGAGGAGAGTTACTAGTAATTGTTTAAAATTTGAGAACAGAAGATAAGGAAAGTTAACGAGTCAAAATATTTAGAAAAAATTAAAAGCGAGGAAAGGAAAAACTTCGAGTGGCGGAAAACTGGGACACAAGGGAACAGGTTTTTTGGATGACCAAATAGTCACAGGGTTGTTAGGAAAAAACTTTTTTAATTTTTAGAAAGTGGAAAGACTTTGGGTGAAGAACTATGAGGCAGTTTCCCTACATAGCTTTAGAATGGGATAATAGGGCCCCAAAAGGCTGGAAGGTAGGAAAATAGACGATGCAAAGAAGCCAAGGTCGATCCCCCGTAATCTCAAGAAAAAGGGGATCACGGGACATTTCTGGTACTATGTTCACTGAGCTCATTGACCAGGGGTTTGGGAAAAGTCTCTTGGCCAGACCTTATAGGTAGACGAGTCCGGTCTGGCCCCCCTGGGGCCCCCCTGATCATGCCCCGGTCAAGAGCCAGCATTAGGGGGCACCTGAGGTCAGATGTACGTAGGGGGGGCGTCGGCAGAGCTAGGGGATAGGGTGAGGTGAAGGAAAGGAAGGAAGGTACAAGGCGAGAATGAGGGTTGTGTATTCACACACTTTTCCCCTCTGTTTTCCTTTTTTTAAAAGCATAAAGGAGATGCAGCGGCTTACTGGCCCCCTGCTAGGGAGGTCCAAATCCACACCACTTTAAAACTGTAATGCATTTTTTTATTTTTATCCCGTAAGGTATTGAGGATTTTCCTCCCCGGGATCTTCAGTCTTGTGGTCATTCTTGGGCTAGAGAACGGAGTTGAAAACCCAAGTTTTCTGTCCCCTTTAAGGGGAAATTCCTTGAGTTGGTGAGGGCTCTCGACTAAAAATTGGATCGCATTAAGCCGAAACCTTCCATCCCCCCCCCCCCCCACCAGGCGTGTTTAAAACCTAGGCTTATGTCCCCCAAAAAAAGTTCGTGTGATACCTAATTTTTATGGTGGTCCTCCAGCCCTGCTTTAAATACTGAGCAGCCCTGGTAAATACCCACAACAGGAATGTTTAATGGTTCAGAGAAATGCGGTTGATGACCATGGGCAACACTCGGGTTCTTTTTTGTGGAAACATTTGCCAGCCAGTGGCTTCCTAGTCCAGTACAGAGAAAGGGGTTTAAGATCGTTTGAGTTTTAGGTCATCAGTCCATCAATCACTTATCAAGACTGGTGGCCGGTCCCCATTACTCCAGGGGAGGGGCGATTTCCTCAAATCCCTTGTCTTCACCCTTTTTTCTCTGTATTGGATTGAGGAAGCCACTGGCTGGCGAAACGTTTCCACCCCATAAATACCCCGTCTTGCACAAGTGTCTAATTCGTCACCTGCAAACCCACAATGGGCTCCCTCAGTCTATGGCTTCTCCCACGCAATACCACTTTCAAAGGGGACCCCTCAGTATTGTAGTTCTCATCGCCGCAAACCCTACAGTGGTGACTCCCCCCAGTATATGAGTTTTCCTCCCTGCAACGCAGCAACCACAATCAACTCATCAGCCCCCCACGTATCTTCATGCAACCCTCCCACCCCATGAAATCCCCCCCACCACCTCTAACATGAACCCGGAACAACATGGTTAGTAAACAAAGAAGGCCCGCTGGTTTAACAATACACAAGAAAGGAATACTCAGAGGTCTATTGGCTCATATAAAAAGAGGGCCCCAACAGACTAGTGGGGCAAAGCTAAAGCCTTTAAAAATGGCCAAAATCTACTATGCGCCCTTTTTTAGTGGTGAGTTGTCTACGAGAGCTGTGTGTGTGTTGGGGAAAAAAGCAGGTTGCAACCCTAGGGTTGGAAAATTAAAAGTTAAAAACATTCGCATGAAGTTATAAAAAAAGACAATAGAACGGTCAGCAAACAAGGGGGACAGCAGAGGGCAGCAAGGGACTAGCTCCCTTAAGGTTTACTTACTAATAGCAGGAGTGTTAGAAAAAAGATAGATGAGCTAAGATTAATTGCAAGTGCAGGAAACATAGATATTATGCTATAACAGAGACCTGGCTCAATCTAAAAAGATAGAGAGATGCCCTCTGAATGTCACATAAAAGGCTATAAATTATTCCCCCACTGACAGGGTAAAACAGGAAAGGTGGTGGAGTAGCGATGTATGTCAGAGACAATTTAAATTGTTGTGTTAGACAAGATATTAAATTAGAAGCGTCAGCCATGAATCTGTTTGGTTACAGCTTCTCGAGGGCCGGGGGAAAAACTAATTTTGGGTGTGATTTACAGGGCCCCAAATCTTGATAGGGAGTGCAGTAAACTTTATGGGACGAAATTCGTAAGGCATCTACATACGAAAATGTTGTGCTAATGGGAGATTTCAACTATAGACAGATTGACTGGAGCAATTTGAACAGGAAATTTAGAGTCGGGTGACTTTTTTGATACGATCCAGGATTGTTTTTTAAAACAGTTTGGGGACAGAGCCAACTAGGGAAATAACCTCCTTGACTTGGTTCTTCCCAGTGGGGAAAACACTAATTAATAATCTTGGGGTTTAAATGATGACTTGGGGAGAGTGATCACAAATCACCATTTTTAAAACATATCATGGAATTCCCCTAATAATGGCAATCAAGTCTCCTTTCCCTGACTTTCGCTTGGCTGATTTCATAGGACTGAAAAATTACTTGGGTGGGCGGGAAACTGGAATGACCTGACTAGGGTCAGGTAGGTGGTGATGGTTCCCGATATGATGCTTTCCAGGGCATAGTTCTAGCTGCTCAGTCAAATTATGTTCCAAATAGGGAAATCAGATCAAACAAAAATGATCCAAAATGGATGAACAATAGTTTAAAAATATCTGATTGGTCAAAAGAGAGGCATATATAGGCAATAAAAAGAGGAGAGGGGAAATTAAGAAATCGATATATTCAGTTAAAGAGAGAAATAAAAAAGGGAATTAGAAAAGCAAAAGAGTTATGATTTAAAAAGTTGCAAGAGAATCGAAGACTAACCCAAAAGGATTCTTTCAGGTATACAAAAGTAAGATCGGGACAAGATAGGCCCACTCAAAAGTTCCTCGGGTCAGCTCACTGACATTGATAGGAAATGTGTTAGAATTTTTAACACATACTTCCTCTCAGTTTTTACCAGGAGGATACCAGCGATATTCCAGTAATGATAAATTATGTGGGAACAGGACGATAATAAACTGTGCACGATTAGGGTCACAAGTGACATGGTCCTTAGGCAAATAGATAAATAAAAACCTAACAAATCCCAGGCCCTGATGAACTGTATGCAAGGGTTCTAAAGGAATGTAAAGAGGAGCTTGCACACCTTTGGCTAAACTTTTCAACATATCACTACAAACTGGGGATGTGCCAGATAAGTGGAAAATGGCAAAATGTGATACCTATTTTCAAAAACAGGTGACAGGTCCTTACTTCGAACTATAGACCAATAAGCCTAACCTCCATAGTGGGAAAATTTATGGAATCAATAATTGCCCAGGCAGTTCGTAGCCACCTTGAAAAGCATAAATTAATCAACGAATCTCAGCATGGGTTTTACAAAGGGGCGTTCCTGCCTTACGAATTTATTAATTTTTTCACTAAGGTATTTGAGGAGGTAGATCATGGTAATGAATATGATATTATGTATATGGACTTTTAGTAAGGCTTTTGACAGGGTCCCACATCAGAGACTATTGAGGAAAATTAAAGCACATGGAATAGGAGGAGAAATTTTTTCCCGGATAGAGGCATGGTTGCAAATAGGCAGCAGGAGTTTGCATAAAGGGGAGAAATCAGAGTGGGGAAGCGTCACGAGCGGGGTTCCACAGGGGTCAGTGTTGGGCCCCCTGCTGTTCACAATCTACATAAACGACATAGATGAGGGCATAAAGAGCGACATCGGCAAGTTTGCCGATGACACCAAAATAGGCCGTCGAATTCATTCTGACGAGGACATTCGAGCACTCCAGGAAGATTTGAATAGACTGATTTCAGTGGTCGGAGGAAAATGGCAGATGCAGTTTAATATAGACAATGCAAAGTTCTAAATGTTGGACAGGACAATAACCATTTCCACATATAAACTAAATAATGTAGATCTTAAAATTACGGATTGCGAAAAAGGGTTTGGAGTTCTGGTTAGCAGTAATCTGAACAAGACAACAGTGCATAAGTGTTTTGCAATAAAGCTAATAGAAACCTTGGCTTCTATCAAGAAGCATAAATAATAGTAGTCCTCAGGTTGTTCTTCAACTCTATACATCCCTTGGTTAGGCCTCATTTAGATTATGCTTTCACAGTTTTGGTCACCCTATTACAGAATGGATATAAATTCTCTGGAAAATGTACAAAGGAGGATGACAAAGATGATCCCATGTATCAGAAACCTTCCCTATGAGGATAGGATAAGGGCCTGAAACTGCACTCTCTAGAAAGACGTAGAATCAGGGGGATATGATTGAGGTTTATAAGTTTGGAAGACAGGAATAAATAAAGGGGATGTAAATAGTGTGCTGAAAAAATCTAGCCCAGACAGGGGCTGCAGCAATGGTTTTAAGTTGGAAAAATTCAGATTCAGGAGGGATATAGGAAAGTACTGGTTTGGTAATAGAGTTGTGGATGAGTGGAAACAAACTCCCAAGTACCGTTATAGAGGCCAGAACGTTGTGTAGCTTTAAAAATAGGTTGGATAAATACATGAGTAGATGTGGGTGGGTGTGAGTTAGACCTGATAGCTTGTGCTAACAGGTCGGTTGCCGTGTTCCTCCCTTAACTCAATGTGACCTGACCTGACTAGGTTGGGTGCATTGGCTTAAGCCGGTAGGGACTTGGACCTGCCTCGCATGGGCCAGTAGGCCTTCTGCAGTGTTCCTTCGTTCTTATGTTCTTATGTTCTTAAAGAGCTGCCTGAGTAAGAGCTGTAAAGAGCTGCCTGAGTAAGAGCCGTAAAGAGCGCGTGTACAGGTACTAGTGTCTCTGAGTGAGAGTTTATACACTAGTACCAGGCCTCGCCCTTCTGGCTACCTCGACCAGGTCAAGGGTTAAGCATCAAGGGTCAGCTGAGGTGAGGGCTTACAAGGGGCGTCGTCAGGGTTAGGGGTGAAGGGGAAGAAGAGGGAGGAGAGGGGTAAGGGTAGAAGATGAGAGTAGTGAGGGGAGGGGGGTAGCAGGGCGTATACGGGTGTTTTCTTTTCCTTATCTATCTATCTATATTCTTGTTGGTCATCTACCCCTAAAGTTGATAAGGTCAACTCGGTAGCCGCTCATACCCCTCCCCCCTTTCCCCACCACCCAAGGGATGCTGTTCCAACCCTACCCACACACCTGGGGGGAAAGAGGATAAAACAGGAATTCCTTGTCCCTTTATTTGGGGGAGACAAAAGCTGGCTACTGTTAAAAAATGCGACATCTATTACCACATACATCTCCAGGGAGTACTAGAAGGTCTAACCTGCTCCTGGTCTAGTAACAGGTTAGTTTTAAATCTATTCTAGTTATCCTCTATCATATATGGCTTCTCAAGAGTGCTTTGGGATCACAACTAGATGAATTCAAACCAACCAAATAAAAGTTGACAACTTTAATAACAAAAGTTGTCTAGGTGAAATAATATGTACAGTAAACGTAAAGTTAATAATCACAGAGACAAGCTCCTATTATTATTATTATTATTATTATTATTATTATTATTATTATTATGGGGAACACTAAACCCATAGGGATTGCACAGTGCCTGTAGGGATGGGTAGGATGGAAGACATTCAGGTTTAATCCAGGAAATTGGAGCACAGATTCAGGCTCCTATAAATGTCTTGGTGTGAATAAATGATTAAAAAAACGACAAGTTGATAAATGAGACATTTGTACAACATTTGGGTATCTTCATTGTGGAAATGTTTTGCCTGTCAGTGGTTCCTCCAGTGTCGTCAGGTCGATTTTCCTTAACCTCTCCTCGTAGGGCATACCCCTTAGCTCCGGGACTAGTCTCGTTGCAAACCTTTGCACTTTCTCTTATTTTATTCACGTGCTTAACTAGGTGTGGGTTCCAGGTTGGGCTTGATGTACACTGTGTACAGAGTCATGAATGATTCTTCACCGAGGTGCCGGATCGCTATTCTTAGGTTTTGCTAATCGTCCAAATGCTGCGGCAGTTATTTTGTTGATGTGCGCTTGAGATGTGCTCGGTATTATACTCACCCCAAGATCCTTTTCCTTGAGTGAGGTTTGCAGTCTTTGGTTCCCTAAACTGTGCTCTGTCTGTGGTCTTGTTTGCTCTTTCCCGATCTTCATGACTTGGTAGGGTGAAATTCTAGAAGCCAGTTGCTGGAACAGGCTTGCAGCCTGTCCAGATCCCTTTGTGGTCCTGCATGAGCCTCATCCGACTGAATTCTCATTAGCTTCACATCGTCTGCAAACAGGGACATTTCTGAGTTTATCCCTTCCGTCATGTCATTCACGTATATCAGAAATAGCACCGGTCCTAGGACTGACACCTGTGGAACCCCACTCATCACAGGGACCCACTCCGACACCTCGTCACGTTCCATGACTCACTGTTGCCTCACTGTCAGGTGGTCTCTGATCCATTGCAGTGCCCTTCCTGTTGTACCTGCCTGGTCCTCCAGCTTTTGCACTAGTCTCATGTGTGGAACTGTGTTAAAAGCCTTCTTACAGTCGAAGAAAGCACGGTCTACACACCCCTCTCTTGTCTAACTGCCGTCACCTTGTCGTAGAACTCCAGTAGGTCTCTGACACAGGATTTCCCTTCCCTGAATCCGTGCTGGTTGTTGTTCATAAGCTCATTCCTTTCTAGGTGCTCCACCACTCTTCTGATAATCTTCTCCATGACTTTGCATATTATGCATGTCAGTGACACCGGTCGGTAGTTTAATGCTGCGTGTCTGTCTCTTTTTAAAAATTGGAACTACATTTGCTTGTCTTCCACACCTTAGGTAATCAATTGCCTTGTTCTGATAGATGTGTTGAAGATTGTTGTTTGTGGTACACGGAGCGCCTCTGCTCCCTCTCTCAGGACCCATGGAGAGAGGTGTGCATGTGTATATATATATATATATATATATATATATATATATATATATATATATATATATATATATATATATATTATATAATATATATATATATATATAATTTTGTGTGCGTGCAAATAAAGTTGTAGAAAATATACAAAATACACTTAGGAGAATTATTTATTTGTGAAATATCACTAAATGAGTGAGCTACTCAAGTCCCAATATGACTCAGTTTTTAGCAAGCCGCTAACCGACTGAGAGTCGAAGACAAAACAAATTTTTTTATGGAAGCCACAAAATTTGGTTAACCAACCTACCGATTTTATCCTGCCCCAAAAAGATTCGAACAGGCGATAAATGACATGCCCATGCCCTCCCCCGGGGCCAGACTCATGGAACTCTGTGTTCATAAAGAATGCAAGAAGCCCCAATCATACCCTTTTTCCATCCCTGGGGAGGGGGACCCGGGGGCAGGGGTCGTCCCACAGTTACTAAAACAACAGACATAGCCCCACTCCACAAAGGGGGGGCAATAAAGCAACAGCAAGAACTACAGCCCGATAGCCTAAATCCCATATCATAAAAATCTTTGAAAGGGTCCAAGAAAAGTCACCACCCTCAAAAACCCCATCAGTTACACAACCCGGGAACAGGGGTTTTGAACAGGTTTTCTCCTGTCTGTCTCAACTTTGGTCACTACGACAATTCCCTAAATCACTGAAGATAAAAAAAATGCTGATGTAATATATACAGACTTTGCAAAAGCCTTCGACAAGTGGACCTGGGTAAAGCGCAAAAAATGCTTTGCAAAGGGATAACAGGAAAAGTCGGTCGATGGTTATAATTTCCTACTAACAAAACACAGAGAGTATCGCCCAAAAGAGTAAAGTCGGGGAGTAGGGTGAAAAGCTCTGTTCCAAAAGGGAAAAGTACTGCCCCCATTTTGTTCCTCACCCTCTATCCGACATAGACAAGGATGTCAGCCACAGCCCCGTGTCTTCCTTTGCAGAGACACCCGAATCTGCATGACATGTCTTCCATTGCAAACACTGCAAGGCTCCAGGCGGACTCAACCGAATCTTTCAGTGGGCTGCGAAAACAATAGAGTTCAACGATGAAAATTTTAATTTCTCAGATTGGTAAACACGGGAAATTAAAAATTTTTCAGGTACAAAAACAATTTTTGGCCACAAAAAAGAGCGAAACCCAAGTCAAAGCCCGGGGGGGATCATGTCGAGGATCTCACCTTCAAGGACTATAAAAATTGTATCAATCGATTCTAGAAAAATGACAGGGTGGATAAAGGAACCTTCAAAACTAGGGAGGCCAAGCCCAATGACACTCTTCAGGTCACTTGTTCTTTTAGGGGGAAATGCTGCACATAACACCACCTTTTAAGGCAGGTGAAATTGCTGACCCAGAAAAATGTACAGAGAACCCCACGGCGCGATAAAGGAGATAAAACACCCCAATTACGGGAGTGCTTGGGTTCTGAACCTGTATTCCCTGGAACGAGGGGGAGAGATACATGATTATAACACCTGGAAAAAACCTAGAGGGGCTAGTACCCAAATTGACAGAAAATCACTCATACGAAAACAAAAGTTGGCAGACGATGCACCATCTCCCCAATGAAAAAGGGGGTGTCACTAGCACGTTTGGACCTACAATAAGTGTCAGGGGGCCCCAGACTGTTCAACGCCTCCCAGATCATAAGGGGGGGTTACCAAAGATCCCCGGCAGTTTCAAGCTGGCATGGACAAGCACCCAAAGTCATTCCTGACCAGCCGGGCTGTGGCTCGTTTAGTTGGTTTGCGTGCAGCCCAGCAACAGCCCCGGTTGATCGGGTTGTCCACCCGGACCTGGGCACAGACCGGGGCCCCGGGGGCGTTTACCCCCCGGAAAAAAAAAAAATAAAAAAAAAAAAAATTTTTTAAAAAAAAAAAAAAAAAAATATAAAAAAAAAAAAAAAAAAAAAAAAACAAATCAAAAAAAAAAAAAAAAAAAAGCTTTTCCAATTTTAAACTCCAAGGATTAAAAAGT